>CAJPEV010002541.1:4019-40995 GCA_905338385.1 Darwinula stevensoni
AGCCCGGGGGGGGGGGGGTCCGAATTTGGAAACGCCACCTAGCATTTGACCATCCCCGGGCCAAATGGGGAAGTCATGTAAAGTTTGATCGGACTGGAATCAGAGGCGTGGCAGGGCATAAAGGACAGACAGACACACAAACACTCTGAATTATAGCATAGATGTAAAAAAAAAAGAGTTGTCACGTATTATATCTTATAAAGGGTAACTAAGAGACCTCCCTACCATAGGGAACTCGTCGTGATCGGTGCGCAAAATTTCGAACAATTAACGAAGAAAAGGAGCAAGATCCACTAAAGCGAGGGGAGAATGCCATGTTTTTTTCTTCGAATTAAGGAAAGCCAGGATTTTATTCGAAAAGGCATAATATAGCTAGAACGATTTGATGCATTTCACTCCCACTGAGGCGCCCTCAATCAAAATTTATAATTCATGATTCACATTGGGAGAAATTTATTTAAAATTAAATGATAAACTCCCAGGAATAGTTGCATCATTTAACAAATTAATAATATAATCGAGGAAATTAACCAATTCACAAAATATTAACAAAAAACTAAAACTATTTGATTTAAGGCAAGTCCAAAAGAGTCAGAAATGAACACGAGGAGACGTGATGCAACAAGAAAGGATTTAACTCTATCGATCGATGACTTCGCATTTGACTTGAAAAAGCTCTAATCTCAAAAGGGAATAGTCAGACTATTTCTCAGTTAATTGTCATGAGGGCCCAACATTTTTCGCTTTTCCTATCAGTTTTCTAGATGCTTAGCGGGGATACGAGACTGATTAGACCAAAGTGATGAAAGATATGCGAGGTTGTCGGTGAAGCCACCAGGGAGACATCTCTCGGCAAGATTATGGAACTAGAGTTGACGTGCAAAGGTCATATTGTGGAATCCGCGATGGCACGATTTATTCCAAGGTTTTCCACGAGCGAAACGTTATGTCCATCGATGAATGATGGGGTCAGCCCGGCCATTGCACCCGTTTTCATTTTGACAGGATGAGTCGGGTCCAAAGTAAATCCTAACGAGATGGAATTTCGTCCCATTTCGAGCACTGGGCACAGTGCCGTAACAAGGGGTTTGCGAGCGGTGCCCCCGCACAAGGCGCCGATTCGCTGCCGGATAATAACAAAATATAAATAAAACTCTAAAAAAATTGCAAATTATTCAGAATTAAACTAAATTAAACAGAAATTAATAGGTAATACGGAAGCTGGAGAGGTACAGAGAGGGGGAGAGAGGGGGCGCTGGACTGATATCTCCCACAGGGCGCTAAGTATCCTCGGTACGGGATTGACTGGGCATTCCAAAGACGCCAGGATGAGTTTGGTTTATTGGATACACTTCCTCATCCAGAGTTCATTGGCAAGGGTGTGGTGCATGGTTAGATCGTGTCCTTCGCGCGTAGGCCGCTGGTCGAGCATGTCCGGAGTGAGATTCCTTCGTACTTTGTACAGGTCGCGTCGATTTCCAGGTCAGTACGTCATGGTTATGTCGAGAGGCACGACTGAAGCGCTGAGTCGAGTGCCACGCATGGAGAAAGAACGGTTGCGAATGAGAAGAGCCACTTTTCTGTAACCACGAAGCGGCTGCGCACGTTCACGCCTGCCATAACGTAACGGAGAATAGCCGTGTGAATGACTGTCTCATGATGCCAAATCTGAATCTGCCTGTCTTTGGTGTGGAAAATGTAGATTCGGGAATAAATGCAAAAACCTCATTAAGGGGAGATAAAAGGGACCGTTAACTAAAGAAGGTTTCAGCCTTACTAATCCCGACTAGCGTACACATTCTTCCGATGTGAGCATTTTGTTGATTATTTCCTCCCCGTGGGGAGGAGGACCGATCCCGGAGGTACTGCAATACCGGGCCGATCCGTGACGGGAGTGGAGCAAGCCCCAAGCATCCCGTCGCCCTGCAAAAAGCAGTTTAATATACAAGTCCCCAATGGGGGACAAAGTAGATATTAAGCTACTTAGAACAGATACTACACTTTGATCTTAGCCGATAGGCCGAGAAGCGATAAACGTTCAACTTTTACCCCCGAACAACCCCTCTTTCCCGAGTTCCGAACCTATGGAAAGTCCAACATTTTCACTCAAATGTACTTTCTTTACAACGAAAGATCGCAAATTTACTTGAACTTCCCAAGTACGCTACTGAAATCTGTGCGTGAAGAGAGGTTCAACAATGCTAATTTTGAGGAAGGCTAAGTCGAAATATCTCGGAAAAGGTGAGAGCGAAGGAAGAAGCCGGTGCTACGTCGTCATCTCTTGCATCAGCTACTAACAATCGGGTTCGGAGTTCTCATGCTAGATGTCTCCTAACTCGCCTTGCACAGTCATCTGCCTCAAACCCCTAGCAGTGAACATGGGACAGCTGTATCGTAGGACGCGGGAAACTCCCAAGTAATTCGAACGGATTCTCTTTCTCCTCCATAGCTCCTGAAACTTCCCATTCCTGTGACTGACACCAGGAGCGAGGTTAGGCCTACTCGCGTTCTGCCATCATTCCGATCGATCAGGTTCCGCGGTTCATGCGACTCGTGTTCATAGTCCTAATTACGATCATTCTGAACCCACATGTCTCACTTCACCTCATCTCTGTTCTATACTGATCTTGACAGATGACGAGCACGAGGACGTCCGTCTTCAAACCGTGGTTATATTTGCTACGGTGATGGTACCTTTCTAGCTGTGAGAGAACACTCCCTGTATTTGCAGACATCTCACGTAGCCTATTTGTTGGCAGGATCTTTTTCCAATCTAATAGTAGTTCTTGACAAGTTTGAATTTTAGCCTGAATTATTTCACATGGAATATTCTGAGCAGTTCTGTTTTCACTGGTGGTTGCTAGCTTTTGAAAGCCCAGATCTCATGGTATCAATGGTGTAATACGGTCTTCCTTTTTGGTCATACAGAGAAAAGAACCCTATCATTTTGAGGTGCAAAAAAGAGTCTTGCACATATCTTTCCCTCAGATGTTAGTGATGGTCAATGGAAAAAAAATTAATGATGATTGATGATATGATGAGAAATTGTTAAAATTTTGTATGAAACAAAGGCCTTCATCCTTTCCACCAGGGCTTGTCTTGTGATTCTGCTCCCCAATTTGATCCTATTACAATTTTTGCACAATTTTCAAGTGCTTGCTAGGCACTTGGAGGTTGAATGTAAATTCTGCAAAAGTAATCACCTTTAAACAAGGTCCACCCTGCTATGAACAATAAAGGCTGCCCATATGAATCTCCTTTATATTTTAAAGTGTTTGTTTAAGTTTAAGTGTATTTTAAAGTATATGTTGGTGGGGAATATAGATCATACTGAGACATGCACATATCAGCCTGGTGCCAAAGCAAAGCAAATCAAATTGCTTTAACAGAGGGGTTATTGCAGTCATTTCAAACATCATGAACAATGAAGATGAGGCCAGCTGACTGCTGAACTAAGGGTGACATGCACCAGATTCATTTAAACTGATTTGTTTTTCATAATGGGTGTTGATGGGAATAAGTTTATCTCTGTTAAACTGATTCCCATAGGGACCATTGTGAGATCAGATTAATTTAAATGGAGCTTGTATTTATGACAGGATTTTTATTTCAACAGCTTGTGCTGGAAATCCTGAAACTTCAGAAAAGAACTGCAGAAAAGTTCAGGAGAGGAACAACCATCCAAGAGAGTAAAGGTCATTTACAGGGCTGAGCTTCAGACCTGGATGTAAATTGGAGAAATGGATGTGATGGACCATATACAGATACTTTTTCTGAACCAATCTCTTAATTACCACCTCATAGATCCACTGTAAGAGCATGGCAAGAAGAGGCACCATGTGCATTACCATGGCCTCCATTGGGACTACTTTAACCTGGTTACTCACACTTGGTAAGTCAATATTGCTTCATGATAAATATCCTGTAACAGTATTACTAAAGGTAGGGGTCATTATATATTCTCCCCAGGACATCTTGGACATGATAAGGTTGCTTAAGCCACTTTTAAGATGTAAAGAGACAACACAAAGATTCTTTATACTTTTCCTGAAACCTGTTCCAAGATGTTCTAAGAAGGAAGGAATGCTCAAGACATCTATTAATTCCTGGGATAATCCTCTCCTATTGTGGAGAAAGGAGATGCTCAGTGGTGCCTAGTAAGTCAGCTAGCTCAGTGATTCTAATATAGAAGCATGAAACACACCCACCTTTCCATTTCTCAACACACTAATAAGAGTTTTTTTATTTATTTATTTTTCTCCTAGAGCCTCCATTAAGGCCATTCCACCACTCAGAAATGGTAAAGCTACAAGACTACCTAGCTTGTATCCTTCAATAAGAAGTAATATTTTTTTTAGATTTTGGGCCTTCATGAAAGTGCATGTGGACTTATATTCCAGAGGTGGCAGTTCCCCAGTTCTTCAGGATATGTGAAAGAGGTGTTATGTTGGATTCTACAGATGCCACATATTACAAAGGCTATCTATTACCTTGTGTATGAAGTATGAAGCATCAATTGCAGAGCTAAAATACTTGCCTTGTCTGCAGCCAGTGAAAGGATGTTCTCCTGATTATTCTAGAACCACTTTGCTTCAGTCTGGTCTCCTGTATGTTTCCCCACAACTTTATACCTAAAAATCCTTGTGACGAAAGCAAAATGCACAATCTTTATTTCCCCCTTTGACCTATGTGAAGGGTTCCTTATCATCAATGAACCAGACTTGGATAGTGAGTCTGCAAGCTTCAGCTTTGAACCCTCACCACAAGGTGGAGTTGCCTTGCTCTGCTGATTCCTGCCATACATCCTCCAATCTTTCCAAGGCAATGAGGCATTTCCAGATAGCTGTAATATTCCTCTAGCATGAGTTGATGGAGCTCTGTGGCATTCATGAGAAATTCACACATTCCTGGCTACCTTGTTAAGAGGTACTTGGTCATATAGTGAAAGTTCAGGTGCATGGTGAGTCACTGGCAATATCCAGAAGGTGCTTCAATTTATCCAGTGATGTAATTTAGTCAAAATGAAAATTTTCTCGATATCTGGACTTCTTGAATAAGATTTTACATGACAGTATTGAAAAAAATTGCTGAAGGTGGATCATATCTCATTCCATTTTTGTTTGATATTTACCCATAGGGCTGTCTTCAGCCTGGTAATTTGATGGTTAGAAACAATTATGTGAGCAATTTCATCTTCAGATTGATTGGTGTTATATCTTAATAGTGAGAAGCATTCTTCAGATGCCATCAGTCCATCCTCATTTGGATCCTTTAAGGAGGGAGAACATGCATTTGTTGGGAGGTGATGGGTGGTGGAGGCAGAGAGTCAGGTAATTGAGAAAAAATTATAGTAGCAGTGTAAGGTTGGGGGGGGGGGGGGGGGGGAAAGTGGATCAAATGACATGATATCAATGCCACTAAATGTCGCAAAAATGAATGCGTCTTTAATCTGTTGAGAACATAACGGGTTGGCACTTTCCCGCCTTTGTCAATCTTGGGGGGGATAGGCCAGAGGGGGCACATGCCCCTCCATAAATAAAAAAAGTAAGAAGCAAAAGTAAGAATGAAAGAATACATGGAGAAAAACTGATCTCATGATCAGTGTCTCTGAGTTCCTAATGTCCTGCCACTTTTTCCTAACATACAACATTGTGGGTATTAGTGATACCATGGTAAACCTGGAGCAAACAAGGCCTGAATAATTATTTTGCCTGACATTTCCATCAATTCAACATGTCACAAGAAAGGGTAAACATTTCCCCTCCAATTGAAATAGAATAAACAAGCCTTAAACTGATATGCAATGATATAAAACAACCTTCATAGGCTGTGCCTCAATTAGTACAGTGCAATCTGTCACTAACTGACTCACTGTCCAACTCATGTTCCCTGTGCACGAAAGCAGAGAAAATATCCTAAGACCCTTAAAATAAAAAAGAGGTTTGTATATTAGTGTTGTGAGGCAGAGCTAGACTGGGCCTGTAGTTCGATATGGTTTCTCAATCAGCAATCAACATCAACAGAGCAATTGTACAATTTTCCACAGGGAGCAAAAAAAAAATAAGTATGTCATTGGTGTCGGATTCATTTATCGGTTATTGACCCCTAAATATAACTGAAAGAAAGGTGATAGGAATTACGCGCTTAGCAACAAGTACTTCAGGGTGAAGGGCAGAGAAACAGAAACACAAGTCAATGTGGTTTGGGACGGGTTGAGGCCAGGTATAATGAAAAGCCTACCAAATGTCTGAAGCAACGAAAAGATTGCAGTTGAGATTTTGGAGATAACCGAGAACCTTGCGTAACAATGACCCAAAATTAAGAATTTCAATAAATTACCTTTATTGCCACCTTAAACTTACAACAGATGGGAAAGAAAAAAGTTGCTTATGCGAACTACATCTTGGGCGGCTTTGAGAACGGGCCGAACCAGTGAGCGGAAACGCAGAAACAGCCATAAATGCTGTCGGAAGAGAACACTAAATACCTGGGTTCTAGGTCCAATCATTATTGTTCAGCAACGTCATTAGTTAGCCATTGGCCAATTAAGAACTTTCATGTGCCTCATGCGAGGTCTAGCCAATCAACAATAAATACGGGATAGACGGGACGAAGAGTAGTCCATACACGCTCCAGCTCGCTACATCATTAATTCTTTCCAACTTCAGGGCCACTGGCTTGTTGGGGGGGGGGGGGGGTTTCGTTCCTGAAAGTTCTCATGACCTGTCTTTCAAATGTCTCTGAATGCAAGAAGGCGTTATCAAATCAGAAGAATGGTCTATCTGCAAAAGATCATTTCCTGAAGCTCCACACGAAACGAGTGAATATTCCAGTGACCGTCATTTTAAAAGTGAGAAAAAATGGTATGTTTCCAGAAACCACTTCATCCTTTACTTAATTCCAAAAAATTATAATTTTATATGAAAGGAACAAGGTCCTATGAGCACGAAACCTACAACACTTTTTTCGGAAATTTTTTGCAGATAGAACACTTTGCCTTTATATTTTCCCGGTTATATTTTCAACAAAAACCCAAAGCGACGTGGGACACGCGAACATGGAAAATGAAGCGAAGCAAACTTACAAATAGTAAAATCGGAATTTAAATAGTACATGATGAAAGTAAATTCGATACCTAAAAAGAAATTAGCTATGGCCAAACGGAATTTACATCTGGATTCAGCCCAATTTCACTGCGCATGCATGCAAATGGGAAACCGCTAACCTGTACGTGATTCACGCCTTTCATCCCATGAGTCGTTCTACTTCCACTTCACGAGAAATCTCAGCTGGGTTGCATGTACAGGACGCTTCCTTGACATTTTCACTTTACCGCACCGAGTAGCCAAATGTGACTGGCGTGACCTTCACCTTTCACACTTCGCACCTTTGTCCCTTTCTAGCCTCGTTCTCAGGTCGTTTGCACATGATCCTCTCAGACCCATCGCGATCTTATCTACAAAGGGTGGTGGTAATTCATATTGATGATACCCCAGGTAAAGCGTTAGCTGTCCCCAAAATTGCCTTTGGCTAAATTTTGACAAGAGGGGAAAATGAGCAGTCGTCAGGGTTGTCGACTCCTGTCTTATTCCAGGTAGTGGAGAACTCACTTTTTAAACATGTGGCTGTCGTGGGAAGTTGCTCCCCATTTTTGAGCCTTTGGACAGAACTCCGAAGATCGCTGTTTCGTGTCAAACAGCCCAGGTAGTGCAGAATGGGTGCTCATATTTCGTGAAAGAAGCGAAGATGAGAGCTTCCTTGAAGAAGATAACCTCTTTCATTCTCATCATTGCACGTCACCATGATCTTACATGGCGTAAAGTGTAAATTTAAGCCCTGTGTTTGTTGCTTCAAACTTGATCTTCATGAAAATATGACTTGGCGATCCGACAACCCTGTCTGTCACCCTGGGGCTGAATGACACCTAAGGCCAGATGTTTATGACCTTCCCAAGACTTCAAAGCAGCCGTGCTCTTTTGACCCTATCGCTGGGCCGCTGCGTCCGAAAACAGAGAGATTTTGAGCTGATACGCTTTGTGAGACGCTTTCCCAGGATGGTCCTGGGATTAGTCGAAATAGTGACTTTCCCCTCCCTCCTGCTGTGATAAGCGATTCCGGGCAACCCGGTCAATCCCAGGGCTGCTTTGGGGCTGTCCCAGGTCTATATCTCAGTAGAAACGCGTACGTAGGATAATGATCCAGGAATAAGCGAGTCCTACTCTTTTCCTGTGCCGCTGTGCCCCCGATTATTGAGAATGATTTTGCTCATGGGATTCGAACGGATGTGTAAGTACTCCAGACTCGATTTCGGGAGATAAATAACCTTTAAAGTCACATTTATCATGTGGAAATTGGCCTTCCTGTCAACCCCACGCCATTTCTTGTAATTCTTGTTCACCACGAATCGCTCCGCTTTTCCATCCAAGTCAGTCGCTGAGGGTACCTAGAAGAAAACCGCAAGGGCGCAGTCATTACTTGCCGGTCCGTTTCCCTCTGCAAGAAAAACTGAACAACAGCTGCTTCTATTGCATGACGTCAGACCATCGGGTTTAACCCTTTCAGACCTGAATTAAGGCTGCTTCTGAAATAATATCCCCTTTTTAGCATTTTGAGCTCTTTCGTGATTGTAGTTGGAATTTTCATGCTTCATATGTAGTTTTTATATTTTGTATAAATTTACCATATCATACCATATATTACATATAATACATTTAATTAAATAACGGATTATTACAAAATTAATCGAAGACCTCTAATGTAACTGAGCCATGCATAATTGTGCCCATTGTAGCGTAATATGGAGCGCAATGTCACAAGAATCCTAAGAAATCGCCATAGACGCAATGTAAATGCAATGTCCATTGGAATGGACGTCAGGTCTGAAAGGGTAAGTAAAAAGCCACCCGGAAATAAGCTCCCCCAAGATTGACAAAGGCGGGAAAGTGCCAACCCGTTATGTTCTCAACAGATTAAAGACGCATTCATTTTTGCGACATTTAGTGGCATTGATATCATGTCATTTGATCCACTTCGCCGAAATTTCAGGAAAAAAAAATCCAGCTTCAGCACATTTCTTAAAATTGAATAGTACGGCCCATCCCACGCAGGATATATTTTGACTGCGGCCATGCTGCAGGATGAGAAGATTGCACTCTTTGAACACTTCTTGGAACTTGTTCTCAAATAACAATCTCTCTGGGGTTAGGTAAATATTTTTTCCCTCCCTCCTATCCGCTTTCACTCCTTTTTCCAGGAGGTGGAGAGAATCAGGATTAGCTCCCCTCCTTAATCCACCCCCCATCTCCACCCACCCAAAGTCTGTTCAGGCATTGCGTTGAATTGAGTTTATGTTCATAGCTGAACCTAGTCCTGCTTCCTTTCATAATGAACGTAGGAAAATAATATTTCTATTCAAACAGTGGAAACTGAGCGAACAACAAATTTTCGTGAAAAATTATGGGTGCGGCACGACAACCGATTTGAGTTTGAAACCGCTGCTATAAACTACATCTGTGTCCCTCTCACCCCCGGGAGGGGAGGGGGGGGGGGGGCCGGACCTTTTGAACCCCCACCCTTAGTTTTGCCGCTGTCCTCATCTATAAACTCAAGGGGATGGGCGAATCAGAGGACAAAAATGGTTTAAAAGTGACACGTTATATAATAGCCATTTAATTTCTCTAGTTTTCTTTTTTTAATTTTTATGATGCGGTTGAGGTGAAAAACACACGAGGATGCGTTTGAAGGACATCCTCTAAAGCAGGCTTCCTCTCCCAGTGGCGATGGCTACGGTTTCCACAAGCGAAAGGAGGTCGTAAGCGAAGTTCTTGAAGGATGTTTCATAGTAAAGGCTGCTGCCACAGCAACAAATTCAAACGTATGGACGAGGGGCAAAGTCTTCTTCCCATTGGCTTTCCAGAGGTCTGTTCCACAGATTTACGAGCTACAAGTTACAAGCTACAAGAATACTGTCACTATTTACAAGGGTCGTGTCGGGGGTGAGCGGAACCCGCGGGACGGGCAGAACGATAAGATACCATGCCTGTAAATACAGACACTACCCTTGCAACTTGTAAATCTTCGGTGGAACAGGCCCCAGGTGGTCCTCCCTGAAATGTCAAGGTTCACGTTTTTCTACTGTTCAGAGACCATTAAAATTCTTCTTGCAAAATCCTCCCCAGAGCGGAAACCGCACCGGCCTCCCCGAGACGACGCCAACGGTTAATCGTCAACGGTCGACTCGCCACGGTCGAGGCGATCCGGGAAGGCATGGCAACGTTCCGGTGGCGTGGGTCGTGAAGATGCGAATTTGGAGACGTTTTAATTATTGTTTATTTTAATTTTAATGGATTATCGACCGATGGCGGTGAACGTGAGTAACATGCACGGGTGTCTCTGTCGTGGCTGCAGATTGATGGTCCGAAGCAGGGACACCTGTTCCGATGCAGCCTGCTGGAAAAAAAGGCAGGTGTGAAGCACAATCTTCGCACTCAGAGAAGCGAGAATCCAGCAAATCCTGGAGGTCACGATCGCATGGATGCTCACGTGCCCCGACTCGATAAAAAGCAGAGAAGCTGGGTTGTGCCGGAAGGACGTCTCGTGGACGACCTTCACCTTCGCTCACTGATGAGGGCAGTGCGGTTGGATGCTCGTTCCGCTTCGTTTCCCCTGCAGCCTGTCGGAGGTAGATTGCTTCTACCGTCGTCGAGGCGGTCTCGTAGAGATCGGATTCGTGGAACTGTTGTTTGGTGGTAGGGAGATCGTGCTATTGCTCCCGTCGGGTGCGAGTCTCGCTGATGGATGATTTGGATACAACTTTGGAGTTAGGAACAAACGCGGTAATTAGTCGATAAACTTGAAGGGGCGGCTCAGAGACGGCTTCTTTACGGATCGTAAACCTTCCCCCTCCTCTTCTTTCAATGCCGTACTTTGGCTCGTATGCCAACGAGAACGGGGAAGCGGAAAGGCGGCTGCCAAAGCCGCTGGTGGGGAAGGGGCTGAGGGAAGGAGCGATGGGTGGGAAGATGGGTGTCGAGCGACGAGCACGTTCAGACATCTGCAAGGGAAAGAAAGGTCTTCTGAGGGGAAGCGTTGTTTGGGACTACCAGCGGGTGGCTGCTCTTCTTCCTGTTTAAAAAAAAAAAGTGGAGTATTGAGGGGGCTGAGTCCTCTGCTCCCTATGAATCGCCACTTGGAGCCTCAAAACAGGATATGGACAGTTGGAGAGGCGAAGACTTTACTTGATTACTTTAGGAAGCAAGAGAGACCTCCTAAGGTTGGCTCGGGTAGGACATAACCAGTCCATCGTGGAAATTTCGTGGACAGCCCCCCTCTCCTTCTTCCCCATGCCCATGCTCCACTCGTCTTCCAACAGAACGTTGAGATGCCCTGGTCCATGACGAAATGGAGCACGAGGAGGCAGATTGGTTGCATGAGTCCTTATGCATACAAAGTGCCTCGAATGGTCTCGTCAAGCTCGTGTGGTGAGAAATGGGCCCCAAGGATGTTCCAGCAGCACTTTGGAGGGGCCAAGTCCTCGCACGTACTTGCTTTCGTCTAGTATGATCGATGACTCTGGGCAAATTGAGGGTTTAAAATCGACGCCGTCACGGGTGCATGCGGTTTCCATTCGACCGCGCTCACAAGGAGGATTCTGCGAGATGAATTAGAAACATTTTCTACCTGGAAAGCAAAGTGAATCCTGACAATTCAACGGAACAACCAGAATCGTCGGAGGAAAGGATTGCTTATCCGCCCCGGACAAGTCTTCCCCCCCCCCCCCCCCCCCCCCCCCCTCGCCCCCCCCCCCCCACCCCCCCCCACCACCCCCCCCCCCCCCCCCCCCCCCCCATTGTTCATCAGATGTACGGAACTGAATTTCCGTTCGTGCGCAACCACTGATCGGTCCGTGAACTCGACCGGGAAGCGGCATCGCCTTCTAGTTTCGTGCCTGGTCTGTTTGACCGAATTTCTGATGGTTTCATGCACAATCGCGCGAGGAGCCCCCGAATGTCGCAAAACCCATGTATCACGTCCAGTTGAATATACTCACTAATACAAATGAGCACTGACGGTCTAGTGCGATGACTGATGTGCAAAGGCATTTCGACTTTTTTTAGAACTACCGCGAATACTATGACTTGGAGGTGCTTTGCAATCCGTCTCTTGAGATTTTCCATTCTCTGATGCTTTGGCTCGAAGGAAACAGTTCAGGAGAGTGAGCCGCTCAGGTGCGGACCCATATTCAGGAAGCCTTGTTATTTTCATTTTATTTAATTTTAATTTTTTATTTTTAAATAACGGAGGCTGCTGTCATCGCTCGGATTTATATGTAGAACACTTGATGGATACATACTTTAGACTAGAATACTTTAAAAATTTGAACTCTACGTCCTGTTCGTTTTTTTTCTTCCATGCATTGCTATCACATTCATTCACTTTTTCGCCGCGTATTCCTGCTGCGGAGGAATAGCCTGTTCGCTAGCCAGAACAGTTTTGGAAAAGCGTTCAATTCAAAAGACTGGCTACTTGACAGGTTTTCACTACATTAGCACGAATGTTTGCTTGCAGTGACATGTCCTCTTTAATCAGCTCTCTCAATGCAGCACATTTGGAAAGAAAAATTGCGAAGGGAACAAATTGTACCCTGTGAATGGGTGAAGAACGCAAAGATTCATGACTCAATCAAAGAGCTAGGATCATCTTAGTTCATTTCGATCATTCTGGGAGAAAGCGACGGTCTTATTTGTAATACCAAGCATGAACAATGATATAATGAATACCACTCATTACCATTTTAGGTAATGTCAAATGGAACACCTAGTATTTAATGACTTCTGCATTCTCCCAATTTCTTTCACAACTCTTTCCTCTATATAAACATTTCCTGTGCGAATCAAAACGGATTTCTTCAACCTCATTAAGCAGCAAAAAGATAGAGAGGTAAAAATCAGACGAGGTCAATCATGCTTTTATTTCAGTCATTGATCACACATTTCACAGAAAGAAGCATGGCAGCACTTGCACTGTTGAAATCATTCAGTCACACTTGTTCCTTCAAGGATTCCTAAAAACAGAAAAAGACTTCAATGAATACGTCTCTCTTTGATTTTCAATTTTAGATCTACTACAAGAATGACTTATTACACTTGGCTATGATTATTGAAGCAAGACAAGGGGACATAAGACACCTACTTGGGTCCTGGATAATAATAAGGAGGAGGTCTTTCATATTCAGGTGCCAAATGGGGCTCACTGGTGTACTCTGGTGGCCCTCCACTGAGGAACTCTACAGATCTACAAAACACACAAACACAGATACATGAAGATTTTGATTGCAATTCTTCACATGCGTTTCAGATCACACGAGGATTGTCAAAAGCCAGTGCCCAAAAAATGATGGTGCATAAGCAGAATATTAACTTTTCTCCCTGAACACAGACACACTTTGAGTGATGGAGTTTCCAGGAGTTCCTCAACTCCTGGAAACATCAAAATGCAACAGCATGCTTTAGTGCACTAAGGTAACCAGTTTCATTACAACCATTTGTTCATACATTTGAAGCCTGATCCACAGACTAGGGTTAGAAAACTGTGCGTTCCTCTTCATTCTCCAGGAGGTCGGCAAGGTCCCTAAATTCTTCATGGGGTCTTCTGACCTCCCACACGTTATTCCTATTTTTCAGAATGAGTCTGAGATTTTAGCCTTGTCCTGACCTAAAGTACACCTTCAAGTTATGGAACACTTAATTTTTTTATGTTCCTTTATACATAAGTGTATCTATCACATTCATCAACACCTCTATATATAAACAATGAGAAAATCCAAAGCTGAGAATACATTCAAATCCAATTTCAAGGATCCATTCATGGGAATAACTTCAAACATATTGATGATTCAAATTCAATCCTGCTTCCATAAAAAAGACTAAGAATTCAGACTTAAAATTCTCCCATTCAGTTTCTATAACCAGAGAAAACTTGCAACATATTTCACAAGACAAAAAATTCAGGATGCAGGCCTGGGATTTGCCCACCAACAAAGGCAGCAATAGTCTATTAATACAAGTTGACCAAGATCCTTGTACCATCAAATAACAAAGCATAGGTGAGATAGAAATTACACAAACCTGTCAGTGACAGGGGAACTGGCTTCCTGCGACAGGTCCCCAAAATTGGTGGTGATGGGAGGACTGGCAGAGGAAGAGGGGAACACTCGAGCATCCCCACGGGGGTACACCGCCGATGGACTGTATTCTGGGCTGTAGCTCCTGGAATTCTCATATCCCCTCCTCTCGTTCCCTCCAGTTGCTTTTCCTTTTGGCTTTGTCTTTCCTTTCCGCTTCTCCACACTGCACATCCAAATGAGAGCAATGATTTAGCAGATGGCATAAAAGTTCAGTTATAGCAGTGAACCTCAAAACTCGAACCAAAAAGACATCTCAGTTTCATGATAAAATGAGGCAATCTGTACACAACTTATTACCCAATTAATATGTTCGCCACATTTGAAACCAAAGGCAGAAATAATAAGATGAGAGGTATAATTGAAGCACAAATCTACACTGGAAGTGTTGCATTTTGAAATAAGAGGCTTTTTGAAATAAAGGAATCTCTTCTGATTCCTTTACCCTCCTTGATCATGGAAGCATGCCAAGTACACTTCAGCAAAATCTAACAATTACCAAAATTAGGATATTCCAAAGGCATCTAAGCGCTGTAATTTGATAGAGCAAACACTAAATACATTGTATAAATGTCTCATGAAGTGAAGCCCCTACTTATAGCCCCTACTTACACTCTGTCACTATTGTAAACAATTCACATCATACAATCTTGGCTACAGATCAAGGAGAGTGGAGGATTACTTGATCACCAATAAATGACCATCTAACAGCACTCATTTTCCCTCAACAAAAAAAAACCAGAGAACAATGCTCTTGCTTTCTGAAATGTACTGCAGCAAAGCTTTCATGACCCCTCATTATTCATGGTTGGCCTACTCTAAAGGGTGGGGTGGAAAAGCTCACCCTTTTTCATTTGATCGTTACATCAGTACAAATTAAGATGCACACATGCAATTCAAAGGATAAATAGTACCTTAATTGGTTTAATAGAATTTTCAATTCATGGAAGCATGAACAAAAGTTTTTACATTCTGGTACAAGGTTAAATATAACAGTTGTGCGCACATTTCATTTCACTTGCTATGATTAACATCCTTTGAGCAGTGGCCAGCTAGGCTGACAGTGGTTATTAAAGTAATAAAGGTCTCATTGATCATCTTTTTCGGTTGTTACGGGGGATCTCAACCTCAACTTTATGTTTTTGCAAAGTTCCTTCCTTGAAAATTTTGAAAGTAAGTTTCTTTTTTTGGGCTACTCTGCTCATCTGACATGGGGTGACTAAACTAAATTTGTAAGGTGACTAAACTTCTACATCAGCACAGAGAATGATATATGTACTACTGAGATGAAATAAAGGAAAAGACTTTGCATGCAAACCTACAGCCTCAACTTTGATGCAAAAGACAACTTCATTCACTGTCTATCGAATAACAAATGGAATTGTCATGTGCTTGCATATGACCTCATGCGCCAGTGAAAGACAGAGATGGTGGGAATCAATCAGGGTGTGAATGTAGAGACACAAAGAAGGAAGAAAGGACTCACTTGGCAAGAGGGAGGTTATCACGATCACTGTAAGCATCGTAGAAGTATTCACTGCAGGGATACCCGAGAAAGAGACAAGAGGGGACAGGTTTGAGAAAGTGGTAGGACTAAATGAATGGGCAATAACATTATTTTTGAATCTCATGAATCACATTCCAAAATAAATTTTTCATGTTGGTGTCAATGATATGATCCCAATATGCCAAGAGAAATCATTCCTTTCATGCAATACTTTCTTTCACATGACATGAAATCCCTGTGCCTTTGCTATCCAAAGTTAGTATTCATCTAATGACATTAGTAAGATGAGAGAACTTACATGTCATGGTAAGAATTTCCTCCTGGGACAGAGGAATCCCGTTTGATTCTGGAGTAGTAGACAGACAGAAGCACGGCGCAGATGATACCCGGCACAAACAACAGCACACACCACCCAAATCCAGCCCAAAATCCATTCTGTGTGGTTCAACAATTCATGATCAGAGGACTTCTAGACCAACCATGTTGATTTCTCAGACATGTAAAAACGAAGGAGACTCACCAGTGGTTGCACAACATTATCACAGAGGGCAGAGACTGTGGCATTATATGCATTGCTCACAGGCTCACAGTGACTCAGATCATTTCGCATGCTGTTCACAGCTCTTTTCAAATATCCAAAGAATTTGCTCTCCAGGTCTTTGCTGTACTTCCCTCGAATCTGGAATGGAATCACTTTTGTTAATTTGGCTGCAAGCACAGGCAACTCTTGGCCACTAGTTTGAAATTAAAACTCACAGAGTCAACAATATCACTCTTGCGTGTGCGCAGATACTCCATTGCTTTCTCAGCCATATCAATCCGATCCACAACTGCAGCGGCAAGGGGTAGTCCTTTATATTGCAGGAGATCTTTGAGGGTGACTGCAATCACAGCCATCCTCTCACTTGATTTCTGGGCATCACTCAGGAATGCTCTCTCTCCACTCACGTACTTCGCATCATTATACAGCTGGTTGTGCTGCAAAGCAACAGTGAAATATGAAAGAAATTCTAAAAATGAATTTCAATTAGTTTTATAAAACTTACAAGACTGAAGTGTCCATTGTTCCTGAGAGCCTCAGCAGTGTTATTTAACGCTGCCTCATAATCTGTGAGATCCACTTGGAGAATCGGTCTCTCTGGTACTTTCTCAAATATGGACAGAGGGACCTCGAACAATTCAGATCTGGTAAATGACGTGAGAAGCTCCCGTGCCGTATCGTTCAGCAGATTCATTTGCGAAGGAAGGCGGATCTTCTCAACGTAATCCTCAATGTGCCGATCAACGTCTCGCGTGAGCGGGAGGGAAAGCAGTCGATCGACGTTCACCACGTCCTCCAACTCCAGGACGTTGAAGAGACTCAGGTTCTCGTGACAGCGGCGGACAAAGTCCACCACGTTGATGGTCACCACCTGGTTGTCGGGTGGGATCGTCTGGGAGAACTCCACCTGGTGGAGCACCTGGGTCAGGGTGTTGTTGGGGAGCGTGGACAACGTGAGGCAAACGACACGACTGGACAGCAGACCCACGAGGAACAAAACTGTCGTCACAGTCATCAGGATCAATGGAACGAAGAACATCAAGTACACCGCCCTGCAGTCCAATTGCAAATAATCATCATCTCCGTTTACAATCACAGACTTTGCAATTTAAAACAAGAGAAAAAGGTAAACTCACGAGATGAGCCAGACGGCACCACTGCGTCTCGAACAATGAGTCTCCCCATAATAATGATGAACTGGGTTCCCAAAATATCCAAAGACCAGCCCAATCAAGAGGGCCAGGATAATCAATAGAAGAACACTGCAGAGACAAAACACGGCAGCTGACCTGTGACAAGAACATGCCAATAATCAGAATTAGCACTGAGCTGGATGAGAACCTGCCTCAATTACGACACAAGGATTCTTACACATAAGGAGAGTATTTCTGGATTTGCTCCTTTGCAGCTTTCACATGCTCCTTTGCCTCGTTAATGTCGTACAGATCTACATGATCAGAGATTCGCTCAGATAGAGCTTCCGCTTCAGAACCTGTTCGAGTGAGATAAACGTTGGAATCATGACAAACTCACGCAATCAGTATGCAAACACGAATTCAGGAAAATCAAGAAAACGATGGATTCGTACGATCTGGATTGCTTTGCTCACCGATCGAGTCGAGCTGATTCCGAAACTCGGGCAATATTTCTTCCAGATGACCCTCAAGCTTGAGCTTGACCGAATCCAGCATCTCCTTCCCCTGCATTACAATCTCGACCATGTTCCTCAGCAAAAGCCGATCCAACACTGAGATCACTGCGTCCAATGCTGGCAGCTGGAAGTGATGAAAGTCGATCCTCAGAGTCTCACCTGCACACCTCGAGACTGACTGACCCTAAGATGACTCACATCTGTGAAATTATCAGCTACTTGAAGCTGAGAAGGTGGGTGCTCCCGAAGGAAGTCCCTGCATTCTTTGTGAGAGCACTGCTCCAGTCTTGAGAGGATTCTTCTGAGATTCTCCAAACCTGGAGAGAAAACCAGAGCCATCAACGCCTCGCCCTTGCATCAAATGGGGACAAAAGTCCGAAACGACTAGAATACCATGGTTGAGGATTCCGATGTTCGAGAGGAACTTCTTGCGCTCCGACTCGAGATCCCTGAGGTTCTCGGTAATACGTGGAATGCGTTGAGCCATCTCTGCCAAGTCGTCGGCTGCCGAGGCCCCTGTGATGTTGGCCAGGTATTTTCGAACTTTGACGCCTCCATCTGTAAGTTCCCGAAGTATTCCCATCGTTGTCAGCCAGAATATTCACATTCCAGCGGGGAAATTTCTTTTCTTTTACGATCAGCTACGACGGAGAGGAATGAAGGGATTGCTCAACGGTCCTTGCACAACTGGACAGCCGTTACATAGGGATTCAGGCATGCGAGGATGAAAAAGGACTCTATTCAAAGTCAGGAAATGCAGAAATCGCGAAACGATCCAGTTCATTGCCCTGGAGTCGTTACAAGGCGGGGAACGAGCAGCGGACACGCAAGGTCGGTAGAGCGCTGCGCAATGACGAGTCAAGGCCAAAAAAAACTCACTTTCGACGTCTTGCAAGAGATCTGCTCGAACTTGGTCAAAGTTGGTCACCATCAGGGCCTGGGCTTCCTGAAAATACAAACGTGGGCAGTGATGAAATGCTCCACTGGCAGAAGGATCTGGATTACCACAGCATTACGACACTTTCTTTGGCAAGCGTGGGAAAGTTGTAACAGAAAAGTTGGTGAGGACAGGGAACGCCTACTTTTGCGACAAATGTTGAATTGAAAGCTTTAGTGTTGAATGAAAGCCCTAACTTAGTTGATACTTTTCACGAAAAACTCTCGGTCGCGATACTTAAACGAAGCGAAGGTGTGCAGATTATTGTGGGAAAAAAATTATTGAAACTTCGTAAGTTTTAAGCTAATTCATAATTAGCTAATTCGTAAGATAATTCATACCTGAGCGCTGGAGTTGAAATAAGTGGAGAGATCAGAGAGGAAGTTGTCCATGCGATCCGGGAATCTTTCCACACCCTCTTTGGTGTACTGCGTATTCACAAACGCCACCACCACGCCGAACCTGGAGGTCGAAGGACAAAAGGCGGAGAGAGGATTTACGAAAGCGCCTTGGCAGTCGCGTGTGGTTGCGCGCTGTTGATCATGTGATCAAAGGATTCATGCCCTCGGCATGGTCATTACCACCCTGACGCAGGAATTCTCATTGCAGGCTTTTTAATAAATGAGCAAGTCAAGAACCTCCTAATAAGGTGTCCCATGGACACAGCGATGTATGATGGGGTCCGGTGAAAAATTGCCGCTTTTGTGACAACATATAACACTCATGCGTGAAGTTCACGAACCTCTTTCATACCTTTCTCGAAGGAAATAAATATTAAAAGGCGCACATTTTAGCGCTTAATATTTCCATTCCTTTTTTTTCCCTTTCAGCATGGAACTTACGCCATGATGATGACGACGAGCGTGAGGAAGAAACTGAAGCAGACCCTCTTCCAGAGGTCGTGCTTCATCTCGAACTCTTCCACCTCGTAGGCCTTCTTGCCGCAACGGTTGCAGAGGCGACCGCAACAGAAGAGCAACCCTGCCATCGGAAGCAGGGTTGCCACCAGGACTCCTATCACCAAACAGGCCACTGGCCTCTTGTAGTACTTCACCGTGGGCCATATGTCGTCCACTGTGAACTTTATATTCTCTATCACATCTTCGACTCTCTTCTTCCCGTTCAGATCCAATCGTTCACCTGCAATACAACCCATGCGTCTCAATCAGATGAGTTTCTTAATTTTTAATGTGGAATGGTAACCAAATCCTCCAAGATACGATAAAATGCGGTAAAATACGTGCTTGTCGTACTCATTTCATCGTATTTAAATCAGGGTCATTCCTGCACAAAGAATGGAGCAAAAACGCTTCCATCATGACCTCCTTCAAAGCATTTCATCATTTTTGAAGAAACTTGTGTGAAACAAGCATTTACAACATATTGCATCACCAACGCCTTGCAAACCCCGTCGTGACAGCGCACTTTCGACGATAAGCGCTCGACTTAGACCGCCTCAGCATTCCAAAGGAAACGCAACGAAGGAGATGAAATGCAGAAACGGATGGAAACGCCCGTCTCCAATCATCTGCGGCACTCGAATGAAGCAATGAAGTTCCCTGCTCTCGTGGAACCCAATTCGCGGCGGCCTGAAATGAGCAATCGACTCCCTCTTCATCCGCCCTAGAAAGGAAGGAAGATGAGAAAAGGAGTCTTCGGGGACGACAAACGGCGATATCAAGGTACAGAAGACGAAGGCAGAGGCATCAGATCGTGGCAGGATAATATGACTTGATTGCCTCCCGACTAAAATATACAGATAGCATAGAAGGCTTTTAAAAAGGAATGGTTGCCATGGCAACAGGACACTCGGCGGCCTTCGCTCTCCTACCAAGCGCGTGCGAGTCTCTCTCTGCCCGGAAAACGGGATATGTAGATAGGCAATTTTTGCCTTTGTCTGCTTGGCACAATTGCTGGGAGCAAGGTCGACGCCTGGGAAAATGAGCGGTTTATTTTTACCTTGCTTTCCACGCTCTTAAAGCATTCTGTCAACACAAACCTAGATGACCATCTTTGGATGCAGAAAACGGTATTTGTGACGTTCTGTTAGACTACATAAGGAGATGGAAATGAATTCAGAAAGACCTCATTACTTTTCAAGAAAGCACGTGCGTCGCTTGGCGTTATCGTGATCCAAATATGTACCGGTCCCGGTAGTATCGATGGAGGTCAATCACCTCGGAGTCACGACGAGAAAACGTGGGGTCTCGTGATACGACGATGATCGGAGGCAGAGCAAACACCATCGGGTTTCTCAAGAAAGGATAACCGTGGGAAAGTCAACATGCATCTGGCGAGGCAATCCTATTCCCCCCCCTTTTCATGGTTCGTTATTCACGTCCATTTCCTTCACCTCTTCCGGCGTTTTAATATGGATTGGCAAGGAAGGAGTACTGCTGCAGCTGAGGGGGAAAATTGGAGCAAAAAAAAAAAACAACGAAGACTGCGCCGAATCCGAGTCAGTTCATGGCGATCGCGAGATATGGGGAGATCCTCTAGGGCGATTCTTTAAATCCACTCCATGAAATGCGGACTGGCGAACCCGCGACATAAATTCATGTCAACGACGCAGAGGAGAACGGAGGAATGGAATGGAACGGGAAGATGTATAGTAAGAAATGGGGGGGGGAGAGAGAGAGAGAGAGAGAGAGACTCACAGACTGACACACACACAGACAGAGCGATCGATAAGGGAACAGGCTTGCCTTCCATCCTTGTTGCCAAGTCCACCCTATCCCTCTCCTATCCCAATCGCATCCTTTTAGTAACTAAATCTCGTGCCAATATTTTTTTTACTGCAGACGGGCAATTGTTGGTGAAATTTAAGGCATGTTAAGTCGTCAGTCATGTGTATTCTTTCCACGGTATGATGAATGACTTGTCGTCCGACGGGCGATGCGATCTTGCGAAGGACCATGGAAAAAAAGCCGAAACTTCCTGTCCACGGCGGTAACGTTCCGTAAATAAATATAATTAATGACTTCAACCTCTGCACATGCCTGCTCTCACGTTCCTGCATGGAAACTTGAAAATCTGGTGATATCTACCCACTCTTTGGTTGCGAGGGGCAGGTAGCGGCAGATCCTTTGTCTCGGCGCAGCCAGCCGTGCAGCAAACACTTCCCTTTTTTATTTTCCCGTCCACCAGGTCGGCACGAAAGAGAGCATGCGAATTATTCTCGCATAGGCATTAGCCACCCCCCCCCCCCCTTGAGATTGACGTCACAGTATCGATCATTAACGTGAGGTCGATACGTTCGCAATGAGATTTGGTCCAATCACGAGACCGAGTCCGCCCTTTCAATTCACGATAGGAAACGCAGTTCCCGTCTCTTTTCCTCCCCCTCCCCCTCCCCCCCCCCTCCCGAGAGTACATTGACCAAATATGACATTTGCATTTCTCATGAATACATGCTCGCATATTTTCCATTAATCTAATTTTTTAGATACATCCCTCTGACGAAAGTTTAACTTCCTCTTCCTACGCGTGACGAACGACGGGATTTTATCCATGAATTGGACTGACTTTCCAGACGTTCCAGACTCAGCACCGTTTCCAATTCTTTTCTTGTCTGCGGGGAAACCTGTTCGCTGCAGTTGAAGGGTCTTTGGGGCCGATTGCCCATCTTAATGATGCGTGAAGAGGATGTCCACGACGACGATGGAGTGAATGGGGCTGAGAATCCTCGGAAGGCCGAATAACGAGGGAAAGAACCAGCTCCAAGCTCCACTGGGAACAGAATCCCCACGTGAGCACGAAATAATTCTTACCCGCTCTCTCTTCAAAGGCCAATTCCGTCGCAAAGAATTCCCTTCGGGAGGAAAAAAAAAAATTCCTCCTCGCTGCTGACGCTTGGGAGTCCAAAGTACTCCTTTCGCGTTCGTGGTTTGTTACCACTTGGTAGGGGGTGAAAAACCTTGTTATTCCTGCAGGAACGGCAACAACAGGGTCGAATTCGAGACAAAGACGACCAAAGCACGAGTGAAGAAAGCACGTGATAGAAAGGTTTTTATGGCATTCTCATGCTGGAAGACGAGGTCGTGCAGAGGCCTTCCACACCTCCCACCCCTTTCCCACTTTTTCTTTTGCTTCGTGGAGGCTGCTGCATTCATGAGATGATGATGATGCGTGCGGGGGGAGAAGATAAAGGAGAATGCTCTGGAGGCTTTGATCCTCGACAACGGGGGTGCATCTTTCCCCTTTCTGAATACCGGATGAATCCATTCTCAGTCCCTCATGAGAGATGGTATGTAAGAGAGAGAGAAAAAAAAAGAGATGAGAGACGTGCATGATCCTTGGAACGAATGGCACGGATATGAAGCCACTAATAAGGCCTTAGAAGATAGCTCTCGTCCTTCGACTCGCACGACATGGCGAACATAACTTCCGCATCGATCCCATCAAAACGAGAGCAAAAAGTTTCTCCCTATAGGTCCAGCTGCATCGTAGAATCAATAAGGGGGGAAACTCACGGATGAACGGAGGCAAGAATTCGGGCCCAGGCAGGAGTTTCTCCAAGAAGTAAGAAGCAGCGAAGTAAATGTGTTCCATCCCTTGGGGATCGAACTCCTTCTTCGACTTGTAGGGTCCAGCTTTCTCCGTGGAATTATCACTTTTCGACGACGGCACTTTGTCGTCGCGGGCCGTCTCGCTCCCCACAAACACGACCAGCGCCGAGAGGACGAAAAGGAACACAGCACGCTTAGACGAGGCCATTGTCCTGTTTTTCTTTTTTGTTAGGTCGAGAATTCCTTCCTTTATGTCACTTCTGTCTGCATCATCTCGGACCTAGCACGCTCATTTCCTCCGACTCTGACCTGCAAGAGATAAAAAAAATTCAATTGATAAAACGATAACAGGAAGTGAATCATCACGTTCAAGATTCTTTGTACACGAACGTGGAAATAGCACGGCAGGTAAACGAGCATCGAGCGGAGGGTTTGCGTGAAGAGCAAGACCGAGACGTGACTTGAATCTACACAAGGCTCCATTTCTCCCGTGGGACATGACTCATGATCAGAGGATACAGCCACTATGAGCAACCCAGGTGTTGCTTGGGATATTTCCTATCGTTCGCCCGAGTGCGAGACACCAGAAGCGTTCGCATTTCAGGGCTGCCTCGTCAACTCAGAGGAACAGGGGGAGGGGAACTCCCAACTGCTAATGGAGAAGGAAACCACAAAGAAGGACCATGACTTCCGGAGAAGGAAAAAGCCAGGAAAAGCCCTGTGAGAAGAAGCTGCTACTGCTTCCCTCTTGTTTCTTGGTTTTCATTTTTTTCTTTATTGCCTTCCTTCGAAATTGGCCATAACACAACACGACGATGGTCATCACTCACACCCTTCACCTCAGCTCAGCTGAAAAGGATGGATGAGACAGGGAGAGAATTTCCGAGAAAGACCCTCATCATCTCGCCCAGTTTGAAGCGATCATCACCCACACGAGCGAAATAAAAGGAATCTCGGTGTCATAGACACAAAGGCTTTCCTCCCTTAGCGTCTAGAGAAATCCCAAGGCCATCAGCAAGCAGGCCCTTCTCCCTCCTTTTTCTGGCATTCATCATTGGCCCCAGGAAGACGCCCATTCTCGCTTGGATTCTCCCCTCGTTTGGCACCGACTAGACAAAAAAAAGCGTGCCTTTTTTTTCCCTCGGGAGCCTCGTTTGAGGGAGGGAAGGGGCTCCTCGTGCCTTCGCCAGGGTTTCGGTGCGTTCATGTCTCTTACAGGGTTTCGTGGGCGTTCCCAACGTTACAAATTTACAAAATACAAACGCGATCACTTAGAACATTCCAAGAGCAGCATAAGGCGAAGCGAACGAACGTCCTTCCTCCGCGTCAACTACCAGCCACTCCCCACGTCCTACGCACACCTCCATGCAATCTCTTCTATTCTCTTCTTCATCGTCATATCCCTTAATAACTACGTCTGAATCAGCTATTCAAGAGCACTCAAAAGAAATGTCGCTAAAGGACTAGGCTTTGCCCTACTTGCTTTTCCGTTCCTTCCTTTCTCTTAGAGATGTGTGCCTGGAAGGAGGCGCGGAGACTAACCATCCAGTGCCTGCGATCATAACGGGACTCGCTCGGGTCACCGGCCAACCCCCCAGGCTTGCGTGTAAAGGGACCCGGAGCGGCGACGGGGAAGGAAAAAAAAGGATCGGAAGAGGGGATCCTGGCTTTGGTCATCGGAGGAAGGTCAATCCAGACCTGTCAAGTACCAAAAGAGCTCCCCGAAGAAGGATGGGGACGGATAAAGGATACGTCTTGGAACCTGGGTGTCCTCCCCTTTGATGAAAACGACCCAATAACCCGGATTCCGAGAATCAATCACCGGCCACAAACGCACCGAAACCACTGATAATATTCTCCCTCACAAGGAACAGTCCAGAGGACATGCGACGGGGACAATGGCGATAGACCGGATACGGCGTCAAAGCCTTTTCCCCATTATCATATTGGGGGCCGGGGCTGATGACTGCCATGTCCGGGGCCGGACGGCCACATGACCAGATAGGGAAAAAAAAGGCCACTTCATGAAATTCATGCGAAGCCTCAGAATCACTAATCACGCTTTTTTTTCTTTGCCTTTCCTCTCCCTCTATAGATAACGCATTTTTCCCTCAAAAAAGCAATACATGCATTCGTTTGCTGTAAAATTTACGAATTCGCAAATGCTACATGGAGGAGGCTGATCAAAAAGGAACTACATCGGTGCGAATAAATAATTTTCCCAGTACGGAAATGAGGCAACAATAATGACAAAGCAAGACGACATGATTATGAGAAACTGGCCGTTCCGCTTCGTTCCCATCGCAGACAGGGAAATACAAAGTTGAGTTACTGCAAAAACTTTTCCCAGGCCATTGATACCGAGTGTGGAAGGCATGATGGATAAGGCAAGCCATACTTCTCTCATAATCTCCTCAAAGGATGAAAATGAAAGTGTGTTTACGTGAAAGTCAGTCGGTGTCAGAGATGTTAGGAAAAGATTCCCGGTGACGGGACCCGACTTTTACCTCTTACTTTTCCCGCCACGTTTTACCCGACACATCATTACGGCTAAGGGGGCCCAAGAGTTGGGCGAGCCAGAAGCACGGAGCCGCCTTCTAACGGAGTATTTTTTTCCCCCTTCAAAAAAGAATAGGACAAGTTTTCACTGTGATCAAAGCAACTTCTCACTTGAGTAAACTACAATAGCAACGGCTCTTCAAAAAAAAAAAAAGCGGAACACAACTGCAAGCAGAACGCTGTTGTGCAAGGTCTTCGGGTCATTCAATCGTGGGAGTGGAGAATTTTCAAAGGAAGTAGCTTGGAGGCGGGAAAAACCCATCTTGCTGTTCCAGGAAAATGAGCAGAACAGAACAAAAACACCGCATCGTGGAAAAATATGCCAGGAGCCATCGACCTCTCTCAACTGCAGTCAGGAAATTCCAATTATACGGGAGAATTCTTATCACTTCCTGTGGACGGAGATAGGCCTTAATTTCGTTCATCACTCTAGATGAGACTGTGAATGACAGCCAGACAGCACGCCGCGAAATTTCCTTTCCCTCCAATAATTAGATATCACGAACAAACTAAGGTTATGAGGGGCATACGATGTGACATCGATCTAGCTCAGCCCTGGGCATAGGAAAAGGGGGAGAGGCTTCATTATTCATCAAAAGCTGTCCGGGGAATCAGATTGATCCTCTCGACTGGGGAATGGGAGGCCTTCCTGCCCCCCCTTTCCCTTCTGGCCCTTTAATTAAAAAGGTCTCTTCTTATGCGATGCGCCATCGAGATAAGGAATTTCTCTCCTTTGGAAGAATTTCCCCATGAAAAATGACTTCCGGAATAAGATGGATTAATCCGAGACCAGTGCCTTCTCGGGTGGAGCCAGGAAGCTGCAGAGTGCCACACAAACCATATTTTCTCATTAAGTTCCTGCCTTGATTTGACTTCTGGCCCGCACCAGAGAGATTTATTGTTGCGCAAGGCTTAAGCGAGAATGAGATGGGATTCGATTCGAAGACGAGCAACACCAATTGCAAGTACGATACCGGGTAGGCAACAATGAATGATTTTTAAAATAATAAATTGCAATTTATTTTAAAATAGTACAAAATTCGAGTAATTGATACATTAATTGCATAATTACGTGATTACTTCATTATTTTGAAGGAAAATGGACAATTTATTTCATGGAAAAAGTTCTGAGCAGAGCCCGCTAATGAGAGTGAAGTGTGGGAACGTAAGGATTCTTGGGGAAAGAGACGAGTCGGAGAAGAATAAAATAAAATCTCCGGTCTGGCGCTCAAGCCGAGAGTCAGGCATGCATTTTCGTTTTCACAGAACCGTGACAACTTGGAGGACGAGATCCCCCTCTGAGTTTTTTTTTTTTGGTTCTTATCCCACCCATCTTTTCCATCATCTCCTAGGACAGTGAACACGCCTCTTTTTCCAGACTGAACCGAGTAATAAGTCTCGTCCAAGACAAGGGGAATTCAGTCAACGTGAATAATTCTTGAAGCTGCGGAGGAAGAAAGCGTGTAAGATTTAATTTGTTTTAATTTTGTTGCTTTGAAGGTGAAACAACCCATGAACAGGCCATGGTGTGCATAAGAAAGAACGTATTCAAGTAGAACCCCTGGGAAAAGCTCAACGGCACACTGACCATAGCTGCGTATCACATTTCCAGGAAGGACAGAGGGAAAGAGATGAAACTGTCCATGAAAAAAATCTCATCTTGCACGCTAGTAGCATCATCTCGCTTTTGGGCACGCGAAATCTTCATTTTTTCCTGTCTTCATGCACATGGCACTTTTCCCACAATCCTTGTTTTGTTCTTTCGATCGGACACGATAGGGAGTCTCCTCAACCCGTTCTTTCTCCGCTGATCAGCTGTGGGCCGTGTTGCTGTGGCGTCATAGCGGTATTTTTTTTTAGGACATTCCCCGAAAAAAAAAATCCAGTGTTTTTCGAGAGTATCAGCTGGACCATAACCAAAGCCCTAGCACGTCATGGTTTCATCTGCAGGGTTTAACGGAGTTTCTCTCCCATAAAACTCCTTGGAAAAAAAAAAAACAAAAAAAAAAACAGTTTGGATCCTGTAAACCATCCGATGATTTTTATGCCTCATCCCAGATGCAGAATCTGGAGGCGATCCAGGTCGGGAAGAAATAAGAATATGGAGTATCATGCTGTCCATATTCTGTTGGCAAAGAAGGAGAGTCTTCCTGCCAAACGGAATGCCTCCGTGTTACCGTTTCCACAACCATCTTCCCTCATTCATCACTCGGGATCCAAGGCCCTTTCAAGACCATTTGATGCATCGTCTCCTTGCTTTGAAACAAAATTAAATGGTGTATGAATTCAAAAGGACGTACAGTGCTCATCTCTCGTTTAATAATTTCACAACGATAAAGAAAAATGACATGGAGGTTTACTGTTAAGATTACACAGGAGGCCAGACAGCTAAGATTCTTTTCCTTTCCTCGCGAAAAAAAAGGAAGCTTTACTGGAAATCCGTGAGGAGAACCGGCTTGAGATGACCCATCCAAAAAAAGAAAGAAAAAAAAAACCGAAGGTGCTTACTCGCACTACCCCTACCCGGATTTGAGGGCGACTATCTGAGTGGAAAAATCTTCTACATCCTGGACAGGGGGGGAGTTTCGCAAGGGGAGACCCGACACCATTCTCTGAAATGAGAGCCGGCATAATCGATCCAAAATAAAACCGGGGTGCTTGAATTCCTTCCCGTTGATATTACGAGGAGATTGACGTGACTGGCAAGCGACCCACTTCCAACGCATCCCGTTTTTCCATCGAAGGCAAGTTCATCCATGTAACGATTATCGGCTGGAAAGCAGGGCTTTCCCAAGCTTTTCCCGGCTTCCGAGAAGCCAGTGACTGGACACGTATTTCCATGAAAGACGTGCCCAGTCTATCCATGAAAGATTGACTAAGCTACTCAAGAGTGGCACGAGTGCAAGTAGCACGACTTAATGTGATAAAATACGAGGGTGGAAAGGAGGTCGATAATTCTCACTCGCCTCTTGCACTTCCTCCAGGCCTATTGTATGAGTCTACAGGAATAAACTCTCAAGTCATGCGATCTCGAACAGAAAAGGTAGTGACGCTCTCGCAGTTCCGAACAAACAACTCCATCTCATCCCGATAAAGGGAGCTGGATGGATGATAATGGAAGGCCCGAGGGCTCCAGACTCCCAAGAATATAAGCGTGGGCCTCCCTGTGCAACGGCCTGCTCGCAGGAGCCAACAACCTCTACGAATAACATTCTTCCAGCCATCTACTACCTTGACAGTCACTTTTTCTTCCCTGCAGGGTTTACGGGTAGGACTAAGTTAAACTACTTCCGTTACATCGTCATCTTCACGATAATCATTACGTAGAGCCTTCTATTCAGTTCGGTTCCCATCTCTGGGAAAGGGGAAGGCGAAATTCACAGCTAGCTGAATTTCGTGTGGAATAGCAAATCGAAATTCTACGCAGGTTTCTATACTCCCTCAATTGAGGGAGAAATCTCTTCATTTCAGTCAGGTTTGCATTTGCAAGACGAAGTTATTCTATGAAGGCGATCACGAACTCAGCTTGCTTGAGCAAGGAGTCACGCGTTGGAACGCTAAACCCAGGCGAAAAGCGGACAGCCTCACTAACTTAGGCTCAACAGGATGCAAAAAGGGAATACATCATGTCCACCTGTTCGATTCGCGCCGAGGCTGGGCTATTTCATAACATTCCTTCGTCCATCTCTCAAAGGTAAGACTAACGAGCGATAATGATAGAGCACAACGAACATCGGCGACACAATGGAGGCCTAAAGAAGGCTCAGACAATGAACGAGGAACAGGTGGCTCTTTAGAATTGGATTGGGCTGAGCCTCGCCCACTACTGCGAATCGGTCACTCCCGACTTCCTCCACTTGTGCAACTATACCGAACGGCATTCCAAGCCTACGAAAGAAACAAAAGACTAACCTGGAGAGTCGAATGAGAGAGGAGGAAGAGCATGACGAGGGCGAGGAGCAAGGGCCCCCCATGCGAACTGGGAGGCAGGAAGGAACGAACAAGTAAGCAAGGGAGCGGGGCTGTGGCTGGGCCAGCGATCCAGCTGAGCCGGATCCAAACAAAGCTGCTGGGCGACTGGCGTCTGCTGTTGGGCCCTCCCTCCGAGGGGCTCGGAATACTCCTGCCACCTGTGTTACAAAAAAACAACTATCATCTTCAGCGGACATTGTTAAGGGGTCCCTAGTAATCGAGCGATGGAGTTATCGTCTAGCTTCACTTATGGCAGAATCTTGCCAGGCACTCGGCACTTCGCAGCGGGGATTCCACGAAATTACGCACACCCAAGGAGAGCATAAGCGGCAGGGGGTTTTCACTCATACCGTTATTGTCGGATTGCAAGCAGACATAGTAGGAACTGTTTGCTATTGTACGTCTTGTGATTCACAAGGTGTTCACAGGCCTATGAGTGGTGGTCACATAGCCCTAAATAAGGTGTACACATAAATATAGTAGGTGTTCACAAGACGTACAATACCCGAACTGTTACCAAAGATGGCTTTAGGAAATGAATAATTTAAAAAATTTCTAGCCTATACTGAACTCAGCAGGAAACAAACACGTCCTTGATCCCACAATATATCCCGTTCATCAAGGATTCACGGCCTCATGCTTTTTGCAGCAGATCCTTAATTGTGAGTACCAACCGACACTTGCACACGCCACGTGCTAATGCATCATGACGTTAAACCAGGCCTGTAAAATTCCCACTCGCTCATTCGCCAGGGGCAACAACGTTTTGCGATTCGGCGAGTGAAAAGTAAACAAAGGAACAGACTTCTACTTCAACCTTCCCACCTCCCTCCCCCCCCCCCCTCGTGCGTGTTTGCATCGTTTATTGTAATACTCCAAATACGCCTTTGCGTTACCTAAATGCACAGGAACTGTGTTTATGGGTGTCGGGAGGACGGAACGAGGGAAATCTAGCCTGGCTGGTGAAAGCTGGGAAATTTTTCCAGGCAGCATGAAATCATATTGCATGTACCATTTCCAAAATAAGCACAAAAATCTGACTGAATTAGTAAGCAGCTGCATTGTCAATTCGTACCTTCTCGAATTTCCCTCTTTAGAGGCAATTTTCCCCCCTAAATTTTCCCCCTCATTTCTAGATGTCCCACACGATTCCTGACATTTTATTTAAATATTTACTGGCGTTGGTTTCCCAGCATCTTTTGAAAGTGTCGAATAGCGAAAATGGCACCAGACTGACAAACAGGATGGGATTCCAGGTGGCCTCGAGTGAAGAAGCCAACTAAAACAATTAGAGGGAAACGAAAACATTTTCCCGACCCCTCTCGCCCGTAGAGGGCCCGACCTTGCCTAATCAATTCGTGTCGGAAGATGCGCGTCGTGTCTGTAAACATGCAATTAACTGAATGGGCTGTGTCCCATTTGCGGATCCTCTTCCTTTCGAGAGAGAGATAACAGGCCACTCAATATTTTTTTTGGTTGTAGCGGTCGAGGGACAACACGGCATGGCTGTTGTCACAAGGTGGCGACAAGGCCAAGTGACGATGGAGTGGAAGCTCCGTCAGTCGTTGCTGCAATTTCTCCCACTCGAGAATCTCTCAGTCCGATTTCATATCGAAGTGCAGGCTTCGCGCGAAGGTGGAACATGAATAACTCCCTGGCGTCGAGTTTCTAATAGGCATACAGATGTAGACAAAATCTCCGTTTAATCTTATACACTCTGCTCCCTCACAAGTCTTTCGGTTTGGCAGATTTTTTTTTTTTTAACCATCACAATATACTTGGATTGTGATTCACTGAAAACGTCGGCCTTGGCAAACAATTATTTTAGCACTCCTGCATGTATGGGAACGGTATACTCATCCTCACTTGAATCTCACTTTACTTCTGGAAACGCATTCTTCAAATTCTTGTATTCTGAACAACACTCACAGGCAACTTTGCTCAACTCGCAAGTAAACACAGTTTTGACTCATCTTTTCACGCGGAAGAGACGTTTATCACGATAAACTCCTTCGAGCTATATTTGCTTACCAAGACTGGGTGGGATTGCGAACGTCAGCATGACGTCATCACCGTACTTGTTCATGGGACGAAAGCAACTCACTATCAATGTCACTAATTTGCCACTGTCAGCAACGCCCTCAAATAATGCAGTGTGAATTAATTTGACAAGCACTCGGTCACCAGCGGTACATGCTTCCAACGTTATCCCATCACTGGTATCCTTGGTTGCAATGGAGCCTATAACTCAAGTTATGTTCTGTTTAGGAGGCCTATACTGGTCACCCCTAAGTTGGGATAGGAGGCATCAGAAAATCCCACCACTACTTTAATTGCAGTAGGGCTTTAGAGTTTACAGCTTTTATGCGACTGCACTATGTCGATGAATAGCTTTATAATAAAAAAAAATGACAACTGCCTTCCAGAGGGTGAATGGAAAGTCTTGCAACGTTGGTGAAACCCTACCCCAGCCACCACTTCATTGGGGGGGATGTAGGGAATATGAAGATCTGGAATCTTTTAGAGCATTTCCTTAGCTCCCTTCATTAGGTGCATGTACAAAATAGTGTACAGAAAGCGTATATGTCATGTGATAGATGTACAATATGATGTATGCAGTGCACAATTTGTATAGTTGTAGAAGTGTGTTCACAGCCCAAGATTTTGCTTTCCAATTGGTGATGCTTATTTGAACAGTAGACTCCAGAGGCTTTCACTTAGCCTGTCATATGAAGCAGAGAAATATTCCAACTATGCTAGCCCACAGGAGGTGTAAAAGACTGTCCTTTAAAGGTTAAGTTTAAAGTTAAATCAAAGTGTCTTGGTCACTTGTAGCAAGCAGCTCAACATATCATCTTGGTTAGAAAGTCATGAAGGCATGGGGGAAAAAACTCCAAATGGAAAGGCAGACAGACATAGACAACACAAAGACAACAGTTCCTTCACATGACTATCTTCTCATACAAATTTAAAAATTGACAAATGTTTACCATCACAAATTTGCTATTTAATAATAGTGAGTTTTCCTTCATGAAAAGCTGTATTTAAACAATTGCCACAACTCATTATTATACCTCTCCATAACTCATGGATTCCAATATATTTCAAACAAACAGAAATTGAATGTGGTTTTCACAAAAGCCACATTCAAGGAAAACACATGGAGGAATGAAGGAAAAATAGCAACATCATGAAAACTACAGTTTACGCTGCATTGACTCTTCAAAGTTCTCTCACCTTAATTTTGATGTTTTGCTTCTTGCCTGCATAGTGCCAAGCATACATATGTCACAACAAAAAAAAAACCCACAAGCATCACAGAAACGAATTTCAAATCATATCTATTCATGAAACTTGTTCCAATGACATATACAATGTGGAAGGATATGATCACAAACCATAACAGCCTTGGAGTCAAAGATTTTCAGTTTTTCCAAATTTTCTTCGAAGCTTCAAGTCTTGATATGCTGCCATGACCCTGAGTCTCTCATCTTCCAAAATCCTCTGCTTGGCCAGGCTAGGTTGGCCAACCTTCTTTGACTTCTTTTCTGCTGCACCTTCGAACAGGCTTTTGAGTAGGAGGCCTCTTTTGCCTGGCTGAAATCATTAATTTCCTCATCATGCAGCAATCATATTTCAAGAAAATTACAGTATTTCCAAATTAGTCCCTTACCCTGGAATCATTAAGTTGTGCTTTTCTGGGTAGTACTGGTAAACTTGGTGGAGCTGGGGCAACTTCTCCAAACTCCACTGGATCACATTGAAATTCAGCATGGGACTCTAATTCCTTTTGGAGTTTCTTTCGTTTTTTCCGCCCTTTGAGCTCTTGACACCTGAGCTTTCTCTTCTGACCTCTAGCCCCATTTTGTGGTTCTCCTGAAGCAGAAAAATCCTTTTGCTGCTTCTGCTTTTTCTCATTTCCTCTGAAAGTGCATCAATCACTGTAGACTATGTTGGCAGTCACAAATCTTCACATGTTCTATGCGATTTGACAACATTATAAAGTGCTGAACTGATGTCATGGTTAGTCAGAACAAATTAACATGGTTGCAGAACAGTTTTACATATTCAAAGCTAATATCATTCAAAACTAATATCATTGTCCTTCATGCAAAGGTCCATCACATGAGGGGCAAGTATAATATTTTTGAACATGTAAAACATAGATTGACTCATGCCTTACCTTGTGCCTTTCCGATCCTCAATGAACTTGAGGATCTTTGGCTCCTCCTTGGCCAAGGTTTGAATTTCTGCCTCAATTTCTTCTTGAGGATTCCGTTTGCCTTTCTTGACACTCACCAATCCTGTCTGAGGATCAGCATAGATATCCACATTGTACTTTGTCTCAAAATGAGCCTGATTGAGGATCACCTGCCAATAAGAGAAATATAATGATAAGCATGAGTCAAAGTGGCAGCTTGACAGTGCTAAGTGTCATATCAGAATGCATGAGCTATACCTTAGTTGTCTTGTGGATACGGTTGAGAAACTTATGATTTGACTCTCCTTTCATTTGCTTGTAAATGGGTATGGGCTTCAATGGCTTGTTCATCCCTCTCTGCCAAGGTTCTTCCTCCCACTGGAGCTTCTGTGAGTCTAGTAATTTTGAACCTTTCCTCTTGCGTCTGTGTTTCTTGGGCAGGCTCTGGCCGCCATTTGTGGATTCCATAAATTGCATAACATCTCTGATGCTACGTGGGATTTCTTGCTCTTCGTTTGGTTTCTTGGGCTTCTTCATCCGCTGCTCCTTCCATCTGCATGATAAATTGGCATTTTCATGCTCATTATTCCCACATTTACCTTGAATTAACCTGTCATACCTTGGCTGTAGCTAGGCCTACTGCATGAAATTGGCACAGAAAAAGCCTCATAGTACGGACTTTACTTGACATAATCAGGCCATGCCTACCTCTCCTTGGCAGCAGCAACCTCCAAGGGGTTTCTGACTTTGTGATGTCTCTTCTTTTGGGGCTTTCCGATTTTTCCCATCCTAAAAAAGATGGATATTCAGATCCTGTCGCCTCCCGTAAGTCTCCTGCGGGGCCATAGTGAATGTGGGTAAGGAAATATCAAAGAGGAAACATATAATCAAACACAACTGAGGAACCACGAGAACACAAGCACAAACGTATTGGAGCCAACCACGTGTGTGGAAGCTTATCACGGAGCAGGCGACATCTGACGTCCAGTACAGCAATCTCTAATTTTTCTGCTTTCTACCAGATGTAAGGTGCACTCTAGGTTCTTGATCTCGCGCACCGGCTGCTTTCTCTTGTCCAGTGTACTCAATGCAAGAGATTTTGGACGTAAATCGTAATGGAGGTAAGTGATGAATGTTCTTGAGTCGTTCATTCGCCTTAAGAGGTGATTGGACGGATTACTTTAAACTGGGGTCTGTTCGATTTTAGTGCCGACAATGAGAGTTCCGACTTTGGCGCTGTTTACTACACACAGTGAGTGCTAATTTTTCTTAAACCCGAATGCTGAAACCTCCTTTAGCTAACGGTCCTTTAAGAATATATGGATTCTTATGAAAGAAAAAGAACTCTTTAGCATAACGGCCCCTCTATCTCCCCTAAACGAGGTTTGTGCCTTAGCCTCTTGAAGCTCGTTCACATTAGGCTACTTCGTCGAAGGTGAGGCGCAGTCCAGACTGGAAGAGCCCATTAAAAAAAGAAAAACAAGGGAAGGAACTCTATGCTGAAGCGTAACCGTAGCTGAGATAGGCGAACATACTGAGGAGCGAAAATGCATTTACTGAAAGCCATAGGAACTTCATCGATATGGCGGTTGCCAATGCGGGCTCTGCTAGGCTATCAGGCACCAGTGGCGTGGGCAGGAAATCGTCAAGGGGGGGGGGGGGGGGGGGGGGGGGGGGGGGGGGGAGGGGGGGGGCGGGGGGGGGGGGGGGGGGGGGGGGGTTGAGGCCAGGTAGACACCCCAATCCTACGTCTAGCTCCACTATCCGGATGTACTTTTTTGAAGAAATGGTGGTCTGGCATCTTGGGTCTGTGGACGGACATCGGACTTTCCTCGTAGGGGGATAGCTAAAGTAGGAATTCCCAAAGAAGATTGAAATATGCCTGTCAGTGTCACTGACCGGGAAGCCCAAGGGAGAGGGGGGGGTTCTAACCCCCTAAACTCCTCCCTTCCCTAGGCCACTGCCAGGCACTGTCACTCCAGAACTCCAGCTAACTCTCCCCTTCCGTCATCTTACAGTTTTTCCCAATTGCTAAAGCCCTATTTCATATCTCAATGGATATTTTTCAAAACTTAACGTACGATCCGCAAAACGCTGCGCTCTTTTCTCATATCTATGCGTCCGGCAGTCAAAAGGGCGTCCCTTTGTCAAAATCAAAGTACGTTCTTCGATATTCTAACGTACGGGGTTAGGAACGTCTATGGACAGCCAAGAAGCAGACCGGGAAAATAATTCCTTCGAATACGGAAAGGCGATAATGTGATAATGTAATACTTTCAAAACTTAACGTACCTGTGTCAAAACTGTGCGTACTGCTGTCAAGATTCAATTTCCGCTCTCCAAAAGGGACAACAGAACGTCCTACAATCAATTTCTAACGTACCTGGAGTCAAAACTTAACGCACCATCGGCAAAACTCAAAGGACGATCCATTGCTGTGAATGGGAAGGCGGGAGTCTCGCGGATCGATGCCCGTCCTGTCAGCCATACAAAGCGAAACCGACCAGAACCTCCCCAATGTCTTTCAATGGAGCGTACGTTACTTTTTGAGGCAAGGACGTTAAGTTTTGATGTGAGTGCCTTAAATTCGCTCTAAAGCAATGTATTCTATCAGAAAGTTTGTTTCGGTGAAGGACGTATGGCACGTATGCTGTATGACAATTTTAAATATAATTAATGGCGCTATATCTGGCTGATGGTGTGCTAGTGCCAATAAACTGAAGTCATTTCTCAATGAAATTTGTTCATGAACTATTTTTACAGTTTTGCAGATCATACACTGAGGACCTCTTGTCCTCAACGTCTACTCAGACAACTAACACAATATAGGTTCGGTTCTCGAGTGGATATGTATTTGCCGGGTGTTTCAACAGTGATTAACCTGGTAAAGTCAATGCAGACTTAATCCTATGAAAGCC
>CAJPEV010002542.1:0-42842 GCA_905338385.1 Darwinula stevensoni
ACCTAGAAGGAAAGGATTCTTAACGGGGAAGAAAAGAAGTGTCTGTCGTAATACAAGTCTGGTTTTCCCCCTCTCTGACCCGAGGCTGTTTCTCCGATTTCCTCGGCGACAGGATCGGCCAGCGAGGTTCCAACATATCCGACCTTTAGCCCGAAACGATGCAACCGGCGGACAATGGCCTAGTTGGCAGAGCGTCCGGGAGGCTGGGTTCGATCCCAGCCGCGCCTCGACCCAGGCGTTAATTGGGTACACACTTTCCCCTTTGCCGGGGGCTCAGACGCTCGGTTCCCGGCTTGTCGAGAAGGGGAAGTGTGGGCATTTCTTGGCATTTATCTTGAGACAGATATGACACATATAGAAAGGACAGCCAGTGACATAGCTTACCCAGCTTAGATTGGACTTATACAGTCGAACTCTGTTATAACAAAACCTCGGTTATTAACGACGAAAGCGTAAGGCACGTTACATTTTACCCTCGGTTATTAGCCATTGAAGGTCCCACAGACGATATCTTGTCCCTAATCCGTCAATTCTTAACTGAAATTTCCGTCATCGGAAATCTTTAGAGCCATAACTTTATATTTCCTGGATTCGGCATTCCTTGAGAGTCATGTGGGTGTGGCTGGAGCAATGTTAGGAAGGGATAATCCCCAGTAATTAAGATCACCTCATCTTCAGTCGCCATTTGCATTTCTCGTTGACAACATGGCCAATGGAAAACGAATAGAGGCAAGCCTTCACGATTGAAAGTGTGCTTGATTAGTTTAATAGAAGGAGCTCAAAGTGAAGCTAACGTCGCTCGCGAACATAGACATCTGTTTCCACAATTAGGGAAAATCGTGCCAGCTTCATCCGTGTTTACGAGAACATGTCACAAAACAAGAAACTTCCTAGAGGAAACATCACGATCAGTGGGTCAATCTTGAAACTGAAGCTATTGTAGTATGACCAATGTAAAGTTATATAGCATCAATTTTGAAAACAGGGTGCCAATAAAGTCAACCTCGGTTATAACGACGGTTTTTACCTGGTCCCTTCGATGACGTTATAACCGAGTTCGACTGTATTTGTATATTTATAAACAATAACTTTTACTTTTTCTGCTCGTCTGGCTTTGCAGTTTCTGTGCTAACTGTGGGCCACACACTCTGGATTGATACGTCATTTGGTTGGTATAGTTTTCAGAGCGAAAGACAGAGAGATGTCGATTAACCTTTGCATAATAATCATATCCGTTATGCAAATTCTAATTATACATCATGGGTCTAATTATATTTCACGGGTTCTAAGTGATTCCAGGGCAGAGAAAGTCACCATTAGAATTCCCCATTCACTCTCCTTGATGATAGTGAAACTGAATGCATGTTCAAGATCATGACATATAGGTTTCTTGTTTCTCATAGGTGTACATTGAAAACATTCATTATGCAGAAATATTCAGGGCACCATTCTACCGATCACCAGAAATGCACGTACAGACTGGACCAGGCATCTCTCAGCTGCATCTTTGGGAGAAATAAATAGCAGGAGAGAATCAGACACGGATGGTCTTCACACCCCCCGAGGCCTGGGTCCCCTGAGAGCGAGAATTGACCACTTGGACCCCCTTCTCCTTGTCATCTTCCTTCTGGTCCCCATTTCTGTCATGATCACGGTCGGGGTCGTTGTCCTCATCGCTCGGGAAGTCCTCCACGGGTGGAGTCATCTTCCCCAGTTCCTCTTTCAGCTGGGCAAAGTGCCGCTGCAATGAATACGAATAACATCCATAAGGCCACTGACTCAACATGCTGTAGCACTACATGTGGAATTGTATCAATTTATATTATGCTGGACAAAGGATCTTCACACTGACATCACTCAACAGGATTTTCCCTCTCCCTCTCTCATGACAATGCATTCATGAATTCTATGAAATATACTCACCCTAAGTGCCTGGGTGTTGAGAGAGATCGAGCGGCCAGTGCGTTTGTCTGTTGAATATCCCTCCATCTCTGTGATCCAGCCTTCTATCTGTTTTGTCACATCCTTCCGTTTCATCCAAAAATGCTTTTTTATTACCTGCAGCACCAGGAATACAATGATGCCAAAAGGATTATCATGAGGATTAAAATTCTAAATCATTCACAACACCATAAGCTTCAAAATCAGTACCTGAGTGAAGCAGGGACAAGGGTTTCTAAGTTGCTCAAGCATGGCCCACCGCACAGTGGCTTGTCGGATGTTGGAATCATATTCCCGGGAGCTGGCTGTCCCAGCAGGAGTCCCACGAGACCTTTCATAGCCTGGCTCATTGAAGTATGGCTCATTTACCAGGATCAAGCTCTGGATTGATACCAACACCTATCCAACACAGGAAGCAGTTTATGACTTGTTCCACAGGAGTATTTATCTATATCTGATATATAATCACCCCTTCATTAAACTGGCATACCTGCAAGAGACTAGATGCCTGGGGATTCCACTTTTCTTCTGGCCTCCCATGCCATGTGTTGAGGACACTCAGGCATACCTTTCCATCATTGTAGAGATTTGGGTTAAATCGTACCGTGTGTCGGCCTGTTGTGGCAAGGTGAACCTGCATTGGGCTCTGAGGGTAATCGGCTGGGAAGAATACATCAAACTCGAAGCAACCATTTGCATATGGTGTGTCTTCTGGTCCCGTAATCAGCACCTACAAATCAGAATCACCAAACACAAGCATTCTTCATTGAATTCTCTGATCATATTGACACAAAATCCAGAGTTGTGGCAATATAAGTACAGCACCTTCATGATGTCCAGTCGATCTTGATCACAGCGTACATAAACCCCACTGGAATAAGACAGTGGGAGAGCAGTAGAAAGAGTGACTGTCTCTTGAGCTAAGCGCTTCATCCGCATCGGACGACTTCGCTCGGCAGCACCTCTTGCATTTGCCTCAAAGTGGAAGGCGACTGTGAAACGTACTGTTCCATCCTCATCCTCCACCATCATCTCATAAGTATCTACAAAAGTAATTTGACCAAAATAAGTGGATTCAGTCAAATGAACAGGCGATGACAGAAGTAGCTAATTCAGCTCTGAAGTAATTCAGGACATACCAAATTGGAGAGCCTTCATGACTTCAAGATATCGTTCTTGCCGTGAGACCTTGGGAGATGCTGGGATCACAGTTAGTTCACCAGATGCTTCATGTTCCTCTATCTGCCTTTGCATGACCACCAGATTACTTGTTGCCTCCTACACATCCCACATAATGTTACAGCATCAGCATCATTCACACATTTGCATCAACAGGCAATGCAAAAGAAGTAACCTTGACAACATCACAGGTATGTTGAATGTCAGGAATAAGTTGAGCCAGTCCTTCATCCTGCTCCTCTTCTTCCTTGGTCTTTGCCTTCTCCCCAACCCTTCCTCGACTGATAAATAATACATGAAATGAGCTTCCCTGTCAATATGGATTGGGAATGGGAAAATGCAATCAGATCAGATTTTTTTTTTACCTAAGCCGACTAGCATAGGTATCCACACAAGTTTTCATCTGAGCAAGAAGAGGGAGGATCCCCCCTTCATGCTGTGATGGAGGCTCAGAATTGTTGGCAGTCTGAGAGAGTAGCAACCTCACGAGACACTGCCTCTTGGCCAGGCATCGGATGAGGACCAGCACGGCCTGGTACAAGGGGACGTGCCGTGCCATGTCCAGAACTATCATAAAAAACAAGGTCATCTGTAGAGTTAATTGACAAAGATATTGAGTTCATCCCCCACTCACCTGAGTCATTCCTCAAATAGGCACAGATGGTGGCTTGGAGACAGGACTGCTGAAGCAATGTGGGTAGGCAGGATGGGAGAAGGTGGCTTCCATCAGTTTCTGTTCCCTCTCCATTCCCATTTCGCTGTGACTTTTTCATTTCACTTGGATTGATGAAAGCTGCAATGACACGCAAAAGTCCAGCCACATGTTCCTCAAGATGCCGCTGCCTGGCAAGTGCTTGGGACACATCCCATGCAGGTGCAGTGCTTCCTGTCCCAAATCCAGTCCCCTTGGCCCAATAATTCATGGACTTCTCTTCATTTGGAGGCTGTGGGTAGACAGAGACCTTGCTGGTGGTGGTAGTGGTGGTGGTGTTGGTGGTGGCAGATGTGGTGCCACCAGTCCCATTACTGCCATTTGCTGGAGGTTGCCAGGCAGTGGGGGCTGGCATGGACAAACTGGTTCGCATGGCACCAACTATGAGCTGTATGAATTCAAGAAGCATTTCCATTTATGGAATCCTGCCTGAAGAGCCATGTATGAGGGAAAATGACAAAAACACACTTTCTCATAGGGACCAGCAAGTGGGATGTTGCATGATTGCCGACTGAGAGCAGCAAGGCACGTGAGGATGAGATGCAATGACCATGTTTCTACAGCTCTCCGCCTCAGCAGCACTCCATCATCAGTTGTCAAAGGCCACTGGGACAAGAGGCTTGTGAGCCATGTGAATGGGGAATATGGAAGCGATGCAGCCAATGGCAGTCCGAAGATCTCACCTGCAAGATAGAGAATTTGCAGCCTTTTAAGATTTACACAGTAATAGTCTTAGAAGATGATAGAAGATTCCTCCTCACGTCCATCTCCATCATGCATGACTCCAAGGCAAAGCCTGAGAAGGCACTGTGCTGGTTGAGCATCTTGAAGGACAACCTCAGCATACCCAGGTAATTCAAGAAACATGCGAAAAGCACAAAGAGAATGTGGAGGGAATGTCAGGAGTGCGCTGTGGTTGCTCCTGGGTCCGACTGCATGGCCATCAACCAGTAAGTAATTGTCAGCCACAGAGAATTCCTACCCATGAAACAAAATTTTGATATTATGAAAATATCATGTCATTATGGATTTGGGGAAGAAAGTTCCAATTCTGGCACTCACATCATAGATTTCCTCATCTAGCTTTATCCAGTCCCCATCGTTTTCCCCATACATCCCTGCATGACTACTTTGTGAACCAGGGGTCAAGCCAACCTATTATGTGGACAAAGAAAAGCAATCACAGTGCAACAACCATCGAACCAAACATTCCAACAACTATTGAATCTTTTTCCACATCTAATGGTCTAAAGGAACTGATAATTCAATCCTGTGTCCATCGGTTACAAAATCCCCACCATCTTCATTGCCCAAAGGTCCCAAACTATTTTTAAAAAGTTGGATTGACTGTTGTGCGATAGACGTGAAGAATTTGTGTTTCAAACAGGCTGGGAATATCTTGATAGTGCTTGAAGACTATTCAAGAACAAATTAAACATTTTGTCAGGGGTGATAAAAGAGAGTAGCAATGGTGCTGCAGATTCTTCTTAAACATATTCATACAGCTTGAAATCCATGGCTAATGTCTGCCATCCTCTTGGCTGCAACTTTACATCTCCAGGCCTATTCAAACTACAAGGTCCACTTCTCCCTCCCAAAACTATACACTCACTTCACAAGGCATGTTGAGATAGAAGAGTGGGAGACGCTGTGCAATCAGTGCCAGGCCTCCCATCTTGGCAAAGACCTGAAGGGTACTGGTTAATGGAAAAATTTCTGAGAGCACCTCTTCTTTCTCTCCTTCTGGATCTCCACCTAAATTTCACATAACAGGTTCCAAATATGTAAAAAAATGAACATAAGTACAAGACTAGGGTTGAAAAAATATTTTTTTGGCATCAGTTATTGTTATTAGGGATTGCAACAGACATTGACTATCAATATCAGCATAGACTAAAGTTCTGATTTTTTTAGCTTATTTATTTCCTTTTTTGCAGGTAAGAAAATCAGGAAGAGATGCAATCATGATATATGGAGATGGGTCAGGTCAAATGGTTCTTAGCTCAGAAATGAAAGATACAATGGATAACCAATGAAAAAAATTCAGTTACTAGTATTTACTATAAGATGTTGAATATTGGATACAATTTCCCTGAAGCATAATATTGGCAAAATCTGATATCTTGGCAGCCCTATGAGATTGGACTATTTCCCATTTACCTGCAGATGCTTTTCCAGAACCAGGTGCTTGTCTTAGTGTGAGAGAGACCACAGGGGCACTAAGAGAATGCCCCCTGGAATGGAGATATGCAAGGATCTTCCCAATCGTACAGGAGCCCGAGAGGAATGTGCCAGGTATTTTGGGATGGGAGAGGTAGGCCTCCACCTCAGGAGATCGATTGGATGTTGATGCAATGCCCTCCCATCCGTCAGGGCTCTGATTCCCCATTTTTTCACTGTCTCGTGCCAGGAGCCCTGTGGCCAAGTGGTCAACCAATTCGAGGCCATAGTTGTTTATGTCTTTCCTGAGTGCATCTGTGGCAATGGTACAATCCCCTTGCAATCCTTCCTTTCCCTCTGGGTTTCCTTGGCTTCCAGTAGCTGGAATAAAAATGATACGTTATCAATACTGCCTCCTGGACATCTTCTAATTAGGATGAGCCAAATAGGAACAGACTGTCTTTCCCAGTGATTGACTTGATGAGATCTGAGCAGGAAGTGGAGAGGTTGGTGTAAAGGACAAAATGTCGATGACCTGCACCAAATCGAGGATGAGTGATGAGCCCCAGTGTTGACTGCTTCTTCAGCTTTTCTTTCCCTTCTATGTGCACATAGATCTTCTCACTCTCAAGAAGCAGCTGCAGAACACACCGCCTCGCAAATCCCGTCATCCCATGCAAAACCGCTGATGCAACTGGGGTAAGGAAGGGATCATGAATATAAATACATTCAACATTATCTCACTTTAGACACACTGATTCCACTAACCTGGAGCAATCTTCTCCTGGATGGAAATGAGATAGTAAAGAGCAGAAGCAAGCAGCTGCTGATTGGATGGATGAGCCCAGCAGCATGCGGCAAAGAATCTAATAGCTGCCTCCTCCAATGCTCCATCTTCCTCATTCCTACAGAGGGTACTATATATAACCACAAGAGTTCTGCTATGTCTATGACATAGCATGCAGCCATGGAATGAAAAAGCTACAACATCCAATCTCATATTGGCAATCCATTGCAGACACACAAAGAACCAAGCAGCTCTTCAAGGACTACTGCCATCATATATTAAAGACATATTAAGCGCACCCATACCTCATTGAAGAATGTGAGGAGGCAGAGAGCTTGCTCAGAAGGGGAGTCCAAAATATACTTCCCTGAGGTCCACCTGCCCAGTCCCTCCATTCCCCTTCACCACACAGCTCCGTGAACATGCTTAGGATCCCTCTTGCCAGGCTCTTATCCACCTTCCATGCTATAATAGGGAAGATCATATCCTGATGGTTAGAGCATTAAAAATAGATATACAGGTACATATAATTATGAAGCCTATGAGAACAGAGGAATCAAATGCATGACCAAAATTGGTCTTGATGACTGTTTCAAATTTGATTCACTAATGGTGCTGGATGAAGGTGCCATCTTTATTATATTGATACATGAAGGCATCTTTGTGCTTGCAACAGCCATCAACAGAAAAAAACACCATCATCAGCTGGAGCTTTACAAGAACATAATCATACCTTGATGAAGTAAACTACATTTGTAGATTCCCCTAACATCAAGATTTTGTAAAGAAACAAATGGAACTAAGCTACTTCACTAACCAGCAATCCTAGAAACTCTTGACGCCTTGTCCATGTCAGTCAGGTATGTGCCACCAGGTCCAGATGAATCACTAATGTCTGCCTCTCTTTCACCTTCTCCCCTCGAAAAGTCTGATGAAAGGAGAAAGATATCCAATGATATACAAGTCATGACAAAAATAATAATTCCCCAACTCTGCTTCAGGAAGATGGTTAATATATGGATTCAATCTGCACCAAACTTGCAAGGTGTATAGGCTGACATATTTCTAAAAGATAAGGGGGAAAATCCCAATTCATTCTGCTAACTCTAGGTTCTGAAAAAAAAAATTCCTAGAAATATAGAATTTATAACAGGAGACAAGGAGTTCTTCTCCTTCCATATGAGTCTACTTGGCTTGCCAAGAAACATATGAAACTATATCTAAATAAATTGAAAGTGAGCTCTCCCCATTGATACCAGTTAACTCCTCATTCTTTGCAAGAATAAATTAATGCAACCCACATTCAACATAATGAAAGTTGAAAGAAGTCTTAATGATGACAGGGAGTCACTTTCTTCAAATAACTTTCTGAACAAGGACTACAATCTATAAATATTTTAATTTTCAGACATATTTTAAGCAATTGCTGATAGCTCTCCTTTAGCAGTTGAGTACAGTATTTTGGAAATGTACCATTCTATGCACCAAGCATATATTATTTTAAAATATCTCCAGAAACAGCAGAGACTCATGATGCAAAGAGCCAAAGTTGAGGGTCTTTTTTTGACCACACACAGTAAATTCTCAGCTTGATATACCATACTCATAAAATGCATTTCAAAGCTCCCAATAACAAAAGGATTTCATTCTTGAATCAAACAGCATACCATGCAGAGCTCGAGCAAGAAAATCTGGTAATCCTGTTCGAATCAATTGCTGCACTGCCTTTGGTGACTGAGCAATGATAGCAAGGGTTGATAAGTGGTTCTCATGAGAGCACAATCCAGCCTCGGTTTCTTTCCCATCATCTGTGACAGACATCTGCACATCCCCTCCTTCATCCTTTCTGTGAACAAGAAAACAGTTGAATTGTGACACCTGAGTAAAAAGAAAATCTCACTGACAAAAGCATGAGCTGACCTGTCATCTGTCATAGAAGTTCCACTTTCTGAGCCTGGGGGTTCAAGGTGCATCCATTCAAGTATGCGGAGAAGGAAAAGGGGCTCAAGGTGACATACAGAGCACAGGACCCAATCTATTGCTCTCTTCAACAGTGACTTCATAGGCAAGTGCATGCTCCAGTGATACAATGACCTAATTACACAAGAATTAGGAAATCAGACTCCATAAAGAAAAAAATGTGCACCCTAATGTAAGGGTAAGACAAAAATACAAGACACTTACTTCACAAGGTTCTCACTGAGAGCAGAGGCATCTGAACTTTGCCACAATATGGCTGCAATGCAGTGTACATAAACTGCAGGAGGAGATGACTCTTGCTGAATCAGCCTGTCATGTTCTGAGGAGTAACTCACCTGTGTCCAATCATGGAGAAAAGTAATAATGAGAATCCTCAAAAAACTAATGATTTGATTACATTTTGCAGCTGAAGAGAGGTTGAAAGAGCCACTGTATGCTCTCCCACTAACCTGAGCTTGAATGACTGAATGAGACAGGTCAACCAGCCAAAGGAGAAGGTGATGTATATGAGATGATGTTCGACTCTGAGAAGATGACTCCCCACCTAGGCCCACAATACACACCCGAAAGAGGAGTTCTGTCACTGAATCCACTCCCCGTGAATCGCTCAGTTCTTTCCAACCTGGATGAGAAAATCAAGTGATCTTTCAGGGCTATGGGATAATAAAAAATCTGGGGTAAGTCCCAAAGACACCTGATCTAACCAAGAGAATGAGGAGACTTGGCAACACGAAGGAGATTCTCAAGTAAGAGGGGCGAAGAAGTGGGATACTGAAGCCCAATACGGAGGAGGAGACGTTCCAGTCCAGTGATACATGATGTTGGTATAGGGGATGTGAGAAGAGTAACAGAGGCTGGTATCATGGTCCCAACTGACATCACAGAGTTCATCAGCTGGGAATGAAGAAACTCCCCATCTGATTGAGATGGAGAGGGAGTCTCTGCTATTGTCAGGCAATGATCCAACAGCCTCAGCCACCCCATGCTATAGAAATAAGAGCACGTACAGTTATTATTATGGAGCACAATATTAGGGAATAATTACCCCATGAGTTTGCCACTGAATAATTATTTTGGAATCCACTACAAGTCAAAAGACTGACCTGAGCTTCAGATGAAGATCTTCCTTGGAGAGCTCAGATGTAGATGATAAATGGGTGAGGGCATCCCCAAATGTGGTTGAAGCATACACCTTCACTTGGCTCAAACCTATGTTTGATGAATCCTTGGGTTTGTAGAGTCTTAGGAGGATAGTTGAAGCTACTTCTGGCTTTGTCAAGCGAAATCGGATAAGGGTGAGGCCACTGGTAGGGAGTGCCTCCCCCAAGGGCAGCAGTGGGGATCTGGGATCCCGGCTGATTTCAATGCCAACTACTGAAGGACAGGCTGAATGCAAGAAAAAACAACTCAAATTTAGTGAATGCTGAAGGTTAATCCAACGTCACTGCTGTGTGACTACACGCACTAGCCAATGAGGACAGGTGAGGTTGCAGTTGGACTTCCTTGAGGAGCACAGCACATGGGAGGTTGAGTATTAGATCAACCCATTGCTCAGTGGGATCTCCTGGGAAGAAATGATGGGACCAAGCTGGAGTGCGAGCTCTTCTATGAGCTGGCAATGAACGAATCAGGATCTCTGGGTGCTGTGCACTAGGACTGGTACACCAGATGTTCCCTGGAATGACCATTTATGGTATAAACATTTTTGAAGTTAAAAATTAATCTGGATCCCTTTCAACCTGGAACTCCAAGCAAATAAATAATTCCTTGTCTCAGCAATGAGTACCAGGACTCAACCAGAAGTGGCTGCCTCATCTCATTTTAGAAAGTTACAACAATCCCTTTCCCATTAGAACATTTTAAGACTTTACAAAGAGGCATGCTTGTGAACCCTTTCATACATATTATGAAACAACCTACCAAACCCAATCATGGAATCAATCCACATCCCCTATTCCCTAGAGAAGAACTAGCAAGTCTACTTGATTACAAAGGTGGGGGATATCTAAATACTTGAATTTTCCCTTTTTCATACAATCTAAGCATCAATTGTTTCATAATAAATATCTGATCCTAGTTTATATTATTACTAGTAGTAAACTGCATCCTTGCTCTTAACCCCTTCGTTACCATTGATGACAGAGTCATCACAATGGGAATATCAAACTCTACCTTCAACAACAACTTGTCACAGTTATGGTGTAAGTAGTGTAGTAGTTAACCAATGCATGTAAAACAGAAAAGACATGCACTAGTGTTTTATTATAATACTGATAACATAAAAATAAGGTGCTTTGAAATTTTCAGTGCAATAGGGTTAATTTCTCAAAATTTTCTTAACTTCTGCAGTCATGTCATTCCACATAACCCTTGGCCTTAATGAAAAATTCCCCTCCCTCAAGATTGGATTATGAAGAGCCAATGAGTAAAACAAATAACTGAATGCATTTCTGAGACTGTAATTCTGTGCATTCAAGTTCAGCAAGTGGGATCTCACCCAGTGGAGCTATATTGATGAGTCCATCATAATTTGTTGAAGTGGAAGCAAGCTCTGACTTCTTTTGGGAAGATGGGGGTGGCTCATGAGCTTTAATCAAGTACTGCATCATTGTTGAAACAAGTGATGGATGGGGGTTGCTCATGGACAAAGCAGACCGAACCAAGTTATTACAAAGACCCTGAAAAAACAAAAAAACCACTCCGAGTCATCTATACCTATTCAACCCTTCAGCATTTAATTGCTGTTGAGGTAAATATTGATGGCCATTACATACCTGAATTCCTCCCATGGCATTAAATTCCCGCACTGCCTGGGGACAGTCAAGCACACGTAGCACAAACCATAACAGCGGCTTTGAGAGTCGTGGAACATTTGAATGAGGGGCTAAGCCACCACCAGATCCTAAAAAATGAAAAAGAAAGAAGCATGGTGAATATATATCTCCGTCAGGCTGGTGTAACCTTTCCATTTTTCAAGAAGACTAATCACTGAAGCTAAGGCTTCTTAAATCAATCTTAAAAACATGTATTCTGGAGAGTTTACCAGCCTTGAATTCATCACATTGATGAGAAGAGCTGATGATTTAATGCAGCGAGAATTCATTTTCAATTTATATGGCTAACATGAAAAACCACTGAAAAACAAGATAAGGAGATCACAAATGAGCAGCATTGAACCTGAATACAATATTTAGCTGCAGTTCTCACCAAGAAGGTATGTATGGAGAGGATTCAGCACCAGACTGATGGTGGAGGCTTTTTGATTCAAGGTCATCAGAAGCTGGAAGAGGCCATCGGCAATGGATGTTGGATCACCAAACATCACACGATCCTCGAGGTCCCATGATGTTGGGTCAGCATCCAGGAGTAGCATGGCTAATGCATTCCCAGTACAGTGTGACATGGATGACAAGAGCATGTTCATGATGCTTTGATTTCCCAGAACTGCAATGAAGAAGAGTATACATGACCTGTGACTCACCTTAACACTTTCAGGAAACACAGAATGAACACAGTCTCAGAAAACACAAAACCAACATTATTGAATCAACTCACCATAATCTGCCATGAAAGCAGTCGAGGCCAAAGGTGTCTGGTGACTACACCGAGGAGGAGTTGGTGGTCTGGCCAGTGCAGCTGACTGGGAATGGCTTGCTTTAGACTCATCTGTTTCACTGGATGCAGGAGAGGCACCTCGTTCTTGCTGAAGCTGTTGTTGTTGCTGTTGTTGTCTGATCTTAGAAGAGTCAGTCAATGGGGTTTCCCGTGTGGATGACCAGGATGGAGCTCCTCCCCCACCTCTCAACTGGCAAAGGGTGACAAGAATGAACATCACCATACCGCAAAGCACACCTGACATTCATTCACCAGCTTCTCACCTGTCGACTGGGCAGTGGAGTGATGATCAAGCGATTCACAAGACGGAGTAAATTGCAAAATAGAGCTTCTCTGGTAGCTGCTTGTGCCTGCTTGTTGCCCTCAGAGGCTGCTGCATTTGCCATCAGAGAACTGAGAATTCCTCCAAAGCAGGTAGAACTAAGATCTTCTGACTGGGATGAGGTTCGGCACTTCAATAAGCTTGGGTTCATGAGCACATTGTGCACAAGCAAGCCTGTCAAACATAACCAAGGGTCATAGGGCTGCTGGAGACTTTGGAATGCAATTTTAGTAAATGAGACTAAGCAGAAATTGAAATTCTGTGAAAGCATGGAAAGAACAGCTAGTGTTTTTTTTTAGAGATTGCAAAGACACAACATGGCATCCTTGATATGGTATGGATGATATTTTTGTCTCCTGTCAAATTTTGTCCCATTTAATATGGACACAACCTATGGGACTTGCAAACTGACTGAATGTAAGCAAATACAAAGTTACAATGCCATCACTTACAAATGCTTTCAATCACACTCATGATGGTGCCAGGATCCACATTGTCATAGTGAAGAAGGAGCAACTGGGACACAAATCGACATTGAGCATCAAGTGGTCCATGGAGCATCTGCAACATAAACCAAAGTTCAGAATGACTCTAAGACATCGAGATATTAATCTTACAATCAATCAATTGGAATTAATTAAAGATTTTTCAATGAATGACTTCACTGAGAAAATTTATCAACATGATCACATTTGAGACCTGTATCAACCAGTAGGAAACATGAAGGGACCAAGATCTGAGTAACAAATCTTTTTCAATGTCATGATCCCTTGTTGTCAGCATAGCAGAAAAAAGTTAGACTCCTGGCTAGGAGAATGAAGGCAAAGTAAGTGAAAAAGTTGCAAATCAGTTATTAGAAACAGAATCCCTTTTCCACTCACACATCAGAGTTTTGCTTATATTCTATATAATTTTTGACAGGAGCATTTCCCCCGGGGAATTTAATATTTTCCACACAAATACTTCTTTATACTCATACGTCATGCTCTGCAGTATGGAGGCAATCTTGTGCTAACAGGCAAGTCACATCACTCCTTATAGCTAACCAGCTGCATCAGCAATCAGAACCATCACATTTGCTTTGCACAAGATTTGTCCACTTTTACTAGTCTGAGCTGCTCTGGCACAGACAGAACAGACTGGTCTCAATCTGGCCATAAAAGAGGTAGAGATGGGTAAAGAGAATGACTTCAACTATTGAGATTCTCAAGGTGATGTATACCATACATCAGGTTCCCAATGAGAAGCCCACAATATTATAGTTCAAGCCCACTGTTCCCATTCCATCAACCTTTTGTTTATTTCTCCTCTCTAGGTGTTTAGTTAAGAAAGGGATTTGCACTGACTTACAAAAAGCAGCCCATTACTGAGTACAAGCTCACATTATACAATAGTAACTGAATAACTGGAATAATCCCCTCATAAACTGTTAGAAACGGTGATCATCAGATTTGCCAGANGAAACTGTTAGAAACGGTGATCATCAGATTTGCCAGACCATAGTATATTTATACCAAATGGGTCTACCACCACATGCATGTACAATAAGGTGGGTATACATGTAGTTAGTTACTGTACTTGCCCAATATCCAGCACATCTTCCTAGGTGGCTTCAAAACACATTTGCTGTGAATACAAGAAATTTAAGCACTAACTGCCAATCTGATGACCAGATTTCTGCAGATCTAAACAATATTGGGATTTTTCATGCATTCTGATTGCAATCAATGATCCATCATTGGAGTACCAGTACATGCACAAGAATGGTAGGTTGTACAGCAATATTCTCTTCCAAAAGGCTGTTAAAAATGAAGGTACCTGGATGGAGCCACCTGAAGTGACCTGGTATAAAAGCTTCAACAGAAGGGTCTTCAGATGGATCCCAAGCTGACTTGTTGGGGTAGTCACATCACAACGGAGCTGCAGCCTCACCAGGAATGTGTGAAATGCATTCACAACACTGGGCCCAACCTGGAGTGAATGAAATGGAAAGGCATTGAGTTTTGCAAATTCCTGAAAATTTGATGTTAAGTCAGCTAGAAGAAACAGCTCCAGGGCACAAATCGCAGGGACATGTGAAACGTCTCACCCGATCCTGCAGGTCCCTGCTCTCGTATCCAGTAGATTGGGTAAGGAACTTGAACAGCACAGAAGAAAGGCGTGGAGTCATGACAATGTCAGCTGCAAGCCAACCTTGAGTCGCATGTTCTAGGATGTCAGGTGTGTTGTTGAGCCTCCATGCAGCAGATGCAAGTTCTGCACCAGCCTCAGGACAGCGGAGATTACATGCCAACGTGAGGCTCTGGAATGCCAGGCACCATGCCCTCAGGCTCACCTGGGGAAGCCTGCAAAATCATGCCATTGACACAAAATCATCCCAGGGACATCCACTCCCATAAATCTATCCCAGAAAGAGCCACAAGGTAACAGCTACCAATCCAAAGTAGAGAGGAGACTGGAGATGGCAAGAGGGCTGAGTGTTATGACAGGCACAATGCTCTGATCACAAGATGGGCATGTGACAGGTCTTGCATCAGAGAAAACTTCACAGTTAATCAGCAACCAGAGTTGAAGGAGGCTTTCAACACTTCCAGCATCCACCTGGTCACAGCAGCATATAATTTCTCAACTCTTTTAAAAATAAGAAAATGAAGTTTGAACATAGAAGAAAAGAAGAAACTTACTCTATTATTGAGTTGAGTGAATAAATGGTCAAAGCATGTAGTGAGGAGTTCAATGCTCATCAATCCACTAGCATTCTCAGATCTTTGTCTTCTCGCAGCTCCACCATTATCCTGGATCACCTACCATATGCAGCATATGAATGAGTGCAATGATCAACAATGAATGGGAACTTGTTTTTACTGCCTTTTATTCTTGCCTTTGCCCTTTGTGGAACTGCATTTGAAGATATTGCTGAGGATAAAGCATTGGCCAATGCTAATGATAAGCCCTGAAGACGAATTTCTGGGAGGAGACCTATCCCTGCTTCTAGCCTTACATCCATCCCCGTTGAGATTCGTATCTGTCCTTGGCTGGATGAAGTGTTTGTCAAAAGGTCTTTGAACAGGTCCTTGCAGAAGGAGTTTTGGGATCCCTGTTTGGATGGCTGCATGCCCAAGAACTTTCCTCCCCTTGAAATGGAATAGTGGAATGCTCATCATTGATAGGACACCAAAATAAAGGTACCCTGAATGCCTGGTAGACTGCCAGAACCTCAAATGTGTAATCCAACTTCAATACTAATTCATTCCTGAGTAAGAGAACTGTCACCTTATTCCTTATCCCTGATCTGCATTACAACTGCCAACAAGATGCACTTCATTATAATTCCTCTTGCTCTTCAGTGAAATCATCAGTAATTAACTGACAGCATAATTAGGATAAAATCTAACGAACATCTCCTGCAAGAATGAAACTAGTCTGACTTCCATAACCATACATTGAGCTAGAGCAGGGGTGTCAAACATATGGTCTGCAGGCCAGATCCAGCCCACAGAAGTGGTTCATCCTGCCCACCGTCTGTTCTTGAAATTTCCACTTGGATTGACTGTTAGCACAAATTTCAAGGAAAAATTATGGGTGCGGCACCTGCAGGGTAAGGAATGCAGCCCACTAACCAATTTGAGTTTGACACCCCTGATCTAGAGAAACATACCAGGCCTTTTTTGGAGGAAGATTGGATGGAGCAACAGGAGTTGAAGTCTGCTTGGGTGGCATACTTGGAAATTTAAGGCCTTCAACAGTAGACTCAAAATCATCCCAAGATGGCATTCCTTCATCACTGTCACTCTCACTGTCTAAATCGACAGCTGCTTGTATATTTGGAGCCTGCATCTCCTCACAGGAGAGGATCAAAACTGCAAAGAAATTTAATAAAAAGTCAAGTCCACACCATTGGGCTTTGGATGTCTTATTCCTCATGGCATTTCATTAATACCCTGGTCTTGAGAAAGGTCTTCAGAATCATCCATAGAGGAGAAGAATCCCAATGGCTCCTCCCATTCCATAAAGTCCAAGCTGTCAATTCCTTTTGAAGTTGAGGGAGGAGGACTGGCAATATCTCCATTCATTGCAGAAGAAGCACCAGATTCTGCCCCATCTTCAGGAACATCTATAACATCTGTCTCAACTGCAGCCTCCCCAATGTTTTCTTCTTCTTGCCGATCCTCGGACTCATTGTTTTCACGGTAATCACGCTCCCCTAATATATGCAGAACCAATCATGTTCTTGAGTTAGATAAGAAATTGAAATTATACATCTATGTATAGGCCATAGATGCTGTTGATGACATAGGCTCATTGTTTGAATCAGTGTCATTGATGGCCTCAAGAACAATTTTAGAAGCAATGAGATAATGCTATATGGTAATGAAAAAGGTCTCCATCCTACCTTTCAGGATATCTTGAAGGAAAGTCATAATAGCATGCGCAGTCCATGAGCCAGCCCAAGTCACATGAGCATTCCTTGATGCAATGGCAAGGCGGAGGAGTTGCTCCACCTCTTCCAGCTGAGCAATTTCATGGAGACAGATAGGGGGGTTGGAGGCACTTGCCAGCTGTGACAGCACCTGGAGTAATTTATAAAAAAGCAAATGTAAAGGAGGATTCTAATGTTATTCAAAATACATACATTAATGCTGTTCAATAAGCCATACCTTCAAAGTGAGGAGGAATATGTCTGAGTGAATTGATGCATCTGGAGACAGTAGCAATGAAAGAAGAGCTTTTGCTACACTCAAACACTCTCCATGCTTTAGGAACAGAGCTTCTTTTTTCAGGGGCCCTTCAGAGATAGAAATCTGAGCACTTGTTCCAGGCTGGCCATTTGACTGGCCCTGAGCATCCCTGCCATCTCTTCCACCATGCAAGAGACTGGCCTCAGATATACGTAGAGATATCAGGTCCTTGAAGTGCTGTGGATAACATAATAATTTTTAAAAAATTGATGAAACTGCAAGCAGTATTGAGGGTTATTTCCCTTGGAGCCAGTGAGAATAATAAAACTAACTTTGGATGAATGCTTCTTCAGCTGAACTTTGAGTTTATGCTTTTGTTCCATGAGGGCAGATTCCAGACTTGAATAGTCTTCCACTGCCTTTGCAGATTTCAGGATGTTTACCAAATTCACCATGGGCTACAAGCAAGAGCATATATTTTACAGCAATGCAATCATTAAAAGATCAAGAAATTGAACACAAATACTGTCTGCATCACCAGTTCCCAACCTCCAACCCTACATAGACCCACTTTGGGTCATGGTGGGGTTTTGGTTTCAGTCACAGAGGGTCCAGCATGCAAAAAAAACAACCAAATATTTACTTTCTGTTACATGGTGCATTTCCACCCGTATTTCTACTGGTCTACCTTCCCTTGGCGTCATGGAATCTTCAATAAGCAAAGTATAGGCCCCTCTGTCATAAAGCATGGGAACTGCTGATTACACAGCACTGATTCAAACCTTTGCAACAGATGCTGCAGCAGCCTTCATGGCTTCTATATTTTGCAGCTGTTGTTTGTGATGAAGAAGCTTCTTGGAAAGGCGACTGCGTTCTAAGGCTTTAGAGCTTGTTCTGCTTCCACTTCCTCCCCCACCTGCACCTGATCTGTGATGCAGAGCTGCATCACCCAAGAGGAAATTCCACCTGTCTCTACCTACATGGAATTCAGTAAATAACATCATACACTCATTTCAATCAAGGTGCTTTTTTTCACAATTCAATTTCAGCCTGGTCTCTGGCAAGAAACTACTTGTATATGGAATATTTGAAGACATGCAATGGCCTTGACTGAATAGAATGATCCTTCTGTCAAGTAGATTTTTAATTACTACTTATCTTGACAAGATGTGCATTACATACTTGGTATGGGTAAGTAATATCTAGGCTCTTCAGCTCTGGATTCACCCTATCTAGTTATGAAGCAATAGCTCACCTGCCCCCTTGTTGTCTTTAGGAGTCTCACTGTGGGATGTCTGAAGGGCACTGAGGCAAAGGGACAAGAAAAGAAGTAGCCAGGAAAGCAATGGTAAGTCAATTGTGGTCATCACAAATCCTCCACTGGGGTGGGGACTGGCAAGCAAGGGAGCCAATAAGCGAGCACACTGAGCAAGCACACTTGATAGAACACCCAGATTCTGGTTCCTCAGCACTGACTGTTGCCCCAGGTATGCCAACAATGAGAAGACCCTGTTGGGATAGTTTGGATCATGTTCAATTTAGATTTGTCATTTGTGCAATTCAGGGAGAATGAAAAACATGGCATGAAAAGAAATTGAGCAATTGAACTCACCGATCTTGAGGAAAGAGGAATGCATGAGCTGAGTTAAAAAGTGTAGTGATGGTTGTAGTGAGGTAATGACCCCACCATTGTTGAATGGCACCCACTCCCAATAGAAGTGACCCCACACCCAACTGCATCTGGGGGTTTCCATTCACACACAGGTGCCAGAACAGTTCACTACATCGCTCCTCAGTCAATAGCTCTCCCATCATCTGTGAAGAAACACAAACTGTCATTTCTTGCAACACAGCCTAGCTAATGAATAGCCAAGCAAAGTGCTTTTGGCATACTTTTGGCAGAAAAGGTGGTGTGAGGGCCATTTGAGAAAGGATGCCAAGAAGATATGCTGAGATCTTCTGGAGCTTGTCTGTACAGACTCCCTTGATGTCCTGTCGCAAAGTCCTTGAGTCCCATGATATCCTGTGGTCTCCTTGATTGAAAGAGGTTCCTTCCAATTGTCTAATGTGCTGCATCACACTTCGAACAAGATTCAGCTGCTGCTGCAGCTGCAAACACTCCTGCAGTTAAGAAAAATATTATATAATACTCTGCAGCACTTCTCCATATCCCATTTTCATCATGTTGCCTATAGTGCAAAAATGTTAATAAATATGAAATTGCAAGGTAACTCTTAATCTTCATTGCTTCAATTCCTTTCTTTTCTTGCAAATTAAATATTTAATTTTTTGCCTTATTAAAAAAGTCATCTTTGAAGATGGAGATCAATGTAACCTGATATGCAGCAAGAATGCTTTTATCCTCTTCGCTCATTATACTGATGGTTGAAGATCGCATCTGAGCTTCCCGAAGAAGGTAGTGGTGCATGTTTGATGGGTTTAATCCCTCCATTTGTAGCAAGGGATCAAGGTGATCTCGAAGTTTGTTGCAGGCAAGGCTGAATCTGCATGTGACATCTTCTAGAAGTGCCTTTAGTACATATAACTGGCTCTGAAACACAAACAATATATTGAGGTATTTTATCTGAAAATACTTCATCCTCATCATTTGTGAACGATGACATTACTTTCAAATTAATTTTCTGATCCCTTTTTTTTTTGTTGCTTACTATATGCACATGAAAATTGCTGAGTCCTACCTTGATGGCAGACTTATGCTTGGAATCTAAAGTCCCACCATCCTGAGATACAAGCAGGGAATGGCCATAGAACATCCCTATTGGGATGCGACACTTAGTTGTGTTCATCCCATACCTCCCAATTGCTGTCACCTGACATGGAATTGGGATAACAAAGCCACAATTATAGTTTCCAAAAGAGATCTACAAATTGGTACCATGAGGTAAGAACAGTGGCTCACCTTAAGATACCGACAAATGGGAGGTGGATGAAGATCAGATAGGAGCAGGTCCCTACTTCCAATATCAACCGCAAGAACTATCCGATCTCCGTCCACATCTTCTTTTTCAAGCCACACATCAATGGAAACCGAGATGAGATCAGAGCAGGCAGGAAAGAAGATGTCTGTGAGATACACAGGCTGCTCAAAATCCAGGATAACATATCTTCGAGCCCCAGAATGCATGCGCTCGATGTTCATCATATATTGCATTGGAACCTGAAGAAGCCTTAGCCAGGATTTTGCCACAAGCTTCACATCAACCCAGTCCTGAAAAAGAGAAGCATTTTAATCTACACTGAGCTAAGTTAAAATCATAACTTCATTCCCACACCATAGGCATGGGTATGCCAGAATGAAAACATCAATAGAACATTTGAGAAAGCTCTTGTAAACAAAGAGTCTAGACTCAGCTCTGAGTTTTATAAATCATAGCTAAGGAGATCTAGGCAGGACTGCAAGTTGGAGACTAAAACAAGGGTCTCTAATGGCACTAGTGTGCATACAGCAGAGGATAAGTTGTCTATGTACACACACAAGCATCACCTCTATTACATTTTTGGAAGAAGTAAACACTGCATTTATACTCTTGATCAAGGTAATTTGAAATAGTATGGAAAAAACTTGGTTCCACCCCATTTCCAGTCAATGTACCAAGGCATGCACCAGATTGTCATGGGAACCATCACAAAAATTCTCTCAAGAAACACAACTGAAAAGTTTCCAAGATTATGAGGCTAGGCAGCAATTTTTAATATTAAAGGAGGATACAGGGCGTTTGAAAAGTCACTGTGCAGTAAAATTCATTTATTTTGTTGCATGTATTTAGTATTTTACTGTGTATCACATGTATTGCATCATCAAAGATATGAATTTCCATTCAATACTTCATCAAATATTAGCACCATCCCTGATTCACATAATTTATTGTCTGTAATTCCTGGCTATAATGAGTACTATGTCATGTCATGAATTCTACTGCACAGTGACTTTTCAAACACCCTGTATAACACTGTTGGCATTCTGACTAGGGAGCCAATAAAGTCATTCTCATGTGTCTGATGCTACTATTAAGTTGAAAAGGTCACTCTCCCCTATACAAGCAAGCAGGGGTATGGTTTGAAAATTTACCAAAGTTTTTTGAGTTCTTAAATTAGAATTTCATCAAGAGTTTGTATTTCATATCCCAGCCTTAAATTTCAACAATAACAGATTCAATTATCTGCAAAAGGAATCTTTTCAGCAATGTACAAAATCAAGGGCAATAGGCAATAGGCAATATGACCTCACTAAAATGAAGTAATTAAACTTCAACTTCTAAACACAAAGAGTCTCAAAAATTAGCAAGTAGACATTTATTTGAAAGATTTTACTTCAAAACCTGCTTATGGGAAAGGTTTGGAACAGATCCTGTAAGTTCAACACAATAAATGCTGGGGCAAGGTGTTCTATGCAGGAATTCACCTCCTTTCATGCATATGCCATACCTAAACACCCTGAACATCAGCAAGAATTCTGAAATTACATCAATCTTGGTAATAAAAATAGTGGCAAGAAGGGCCTAGCTGTGCATAAGGTAAGGACCTTTCAACATTTCAACATAAGAGCACCTTTATACAAAATTATAAGGTCACAAGTCAGGACTCACAGGAATGTCTTCAGTGTTGCTTGAATCCTCCCCTGCAAAATCAGATCCAGAATTGCATTATATACTGTATTATGCACAAAGTTTGAGATGGGAGAATTTCTGAAATCATATTTTCTGTACATAAGTCATGGCAAAATGGAATGGAAGGAACCCACCTGCATTGTTGTTTCCATTGTCTTCCATTTGATGCTGTCTCTGTGAGTCATCATTGTGATCCTGAAAGTGGAAAAAACAATAGGGGAATTATTTCATAAAAATGCTTGAGGCCAAGTATTCACACAGTGCTCAGATATGAAGGAACTCAAAAATTTACCTTTCCCTGTTCTGACACAGAAATAAATATTCTCCCTACTTCCTTTCATTAGACCTTCTCATCTCCATGATCAAATATACTCTTTTTATATTTTTCTTTCTTTCTAACCAATTCAATTATGAAACTTACACATTATGCATGGATCATGCATGATAAGCATGGTGTTGTTGAATTATCAAAGTATACAAGTCAAAGTCACTAGAGGTTCAACTGGGTTAGGAACCGGATTAGCCCATAAGAATGTGCACAAGAAAAACCTCATGGCTCTATTAGCTTACAAAAGTTAACTTGAAGAATCCTTTGAATTTTTCTGCCCATCTGGATTCCATGGACTGGGACAAGTCTCCTTACTTTAGTCAGGATGACATTTAGCTGATCTCAGATAAATATATTTTTTACTCGTCTGAAATCTGTTCAATTCTTAACATGGTTAAACCTTTCTTGCAGTGTGTACCAATCAAACTTTTATTATTTTTTTTTTCTCATGTTTCCTTCACTTAACCAGCTTGCTTCAGCAAACTTCAATGGGAAACCCTGACTACGCAATGAAAGACATCTGGGATTTGGAGTTAAAAATATATTACAATTGAATGAAAGATGGTCATCATGAAATTATGCAACTTACAATTGCAAATTGGAGTACACCTTCCTTTTGCTCACTGGGTGATCCTGACCTTGAGCCAATGTCTAATGGCAGGGAGGATGCCATGGTGATATTAGAAACCGATGGACCATGACTTGTTCCTGCACCTGCATGAAAAGAGGATAGCCTTTGGTCTGATATTCATGAGGTCTCAGAATGAGACAAAACTGATGAATATGCAGAGAAAAAACAGATTACAGAAGTCCAGAAAATGTATTTAAAAAAAAGATAGACAAAGAAAAAGACTAAGGGTCACCACCTAGAATGGTTACTGATAGATACACAGAGAGCTCAACTTTGACTGCACTCAATGAAGGATATCACTCTGGCATTGACTATTATTCTTACACTTACCAACATGCACAGCTTCCAATCTTGTTCCATCACTAGCTGAGTGACAGACAAAATGCAGAGGCTCTACTTCCAGCAATCCCTTCAACTGAGAAGTTGACTTTGGTACAAGTCCTCGTAGCAATGCAGAGCTGGAAGCCGATATGTCATTTCCCCACAAGTTCACTAATCGGCGGAGGTCTAGATCTTCCCCATTCCCGAATGGAGATGAAGAATCCCTGGACTCTCCATTGCCTCTCCCACCTCCACCACTGCTGAGGTTGTTGTTGTTGTTGCTGTGGCCAGCATTGTTGTTGATGTTGCTTACGGGGCAGGGGCTCCAAACTGATCCCGAGGCAGGACCCGCACCACCAAATGCAGAGCAGACACTTGCAAATGTCACTGGATTTGAGGAAGCTGGGATGATCTCCGGAGGATCAATATCAAACAGTTCACTCTCAAATGGGATCCCATACAATCCATACCTGTCAAGAAATATCACAAAATAAGTACCATGATAAAAGTAATCACAGCATGTCAGACAATTGTTTTTTCTTTTTGCCAAACACTTGAAAGAACCACTTTTATTGCACCTTTCAGGTGCACTTCCTGATTCTTTGCTGACAACCGAACCCCTTCCTGACTGAAGTGAATATTATGAATATGGGTATTCCATCTCAGGAGGATCATCCCCAAAAATTACTTGACATTACCATTCAATTTTCAGTAGAGGGAGGCCTGCAACTATAATCCCCTACATGTGACAACATTGCTACCATACTGGAATTCATCAGCACATGAACCACATCCTGAAAGAATGCAAGTTCTTAGATGATAGGTCTCAGAACATTTTCCTCTAGGAACTACTCATTTCCTTAGTTAACAGAATCCCCTGTGGACACTGCCTGACATACGGTTTCCTCTTGTTAATGAAGGAAAATGGTTTATATAATCAATGTGTCACATGGAGGTGAAGGGTATTGAGTAAGGCAGTACTGATGACCACATTTTGCCAGTAGGCCAATGGTCGATAATGATCTCATAACCATCAGTCAGTGCCGGTTCCAGCACCAAATGTGGTCTGTAGATTGAGAAAACTTGAAATTACATACTAATTCAAATAGGCCTATTTGGCAACCCTATGATACTTATCAGTGGTGTCCTTAAAATAATAGAAATCACTTTTAGGCCTGTCCAGCCTGTCTGTCTGTTTATCCATTGGTGGTTAGCTGGTCTTAATGAGCGCTTAATGACACATCTCTAACAAAAGCATAATGTGGGAAAGGGGGTGCAATGATTCCCATTCTCAACAACTATTTTCCTCTGCTGGTTCCTATACTCAGGCTGAAATATAATCTGATCAACAATTTTGTCTGGGAGAGGCTAGCAGGAGTGGTTCTTGGTGAGACATGGGCACCTAGCCATGTTCACACGCTAATGTTATTTTTTTTCATTTTGCCCCTACTTTGGACACTGGCATTGGGAGCTTGCAGTCTTGCTGATGGCTGATGGTGCAAAACTGGTGGCCAATACCTACTTCAGTACAGCCCTAGTATTGAGGGATATCAATACTAGTCAAATAAATGGTGCAGGGAAGCAAATATCTTACTCTCTCTAAGAAAATTTGCAAGATCCTGACACTGAATCATATTCGCTGGAATCAATTACTATAAGATTATGTCCATATTATCCAAAGTTTAATCAAGCAAAATTAATTCCAAATCTTTGACAATAGAGATTCAAATAATATTTTAATGAATGTAGGACTAGGGCTTCACTTATTTATTTTCATAGAGAATCATAAAAAATAATAAGAAAGCCACACAAATGCAACAAGATGTGCAATTCACATAACAACCCATGCTGAGGGCCTCATTAGCCAGATACTGCAGTAATCACCTCTGCGACATCTAGGTCTTATTGATCACCACTGAAACATTAATAGGAGAACATCTGCCTTCCTAAAGAGTTCCTCATCTTCCCCTTGAGTACAAGATGCACGACTTCAATAATACACAACCTATTGTGTTCTCACCCTTCTTTGAAAGCCAATTTGCACGTACAGCCAGAAGAAAAGGACATTGATGGGACATTGTCAGCATTGAATATCAAAGTGCTGCCAGAAGACACTGCCCCAGTGCAGACTTTCCAGTGAATCAGCATGGATCTTATACATTTTGGCCTCCAGTTTTCCTTACTTCTCCTTGCATATGTTATAATTTGTAGTGGTCAGGAGAAATACTCTACCTCTCACTGTCAAATTGTGAAGAGAATTGCATCTCTGTTCAACTGGCATTCCCTGGCACTCATCACTGTCCCAGGTATGTTAACTAGAACACCTGACTAATGATAATGAGATTTTCCTCCACAATTGATATGACAGATGGATTCCCTTCCTTTCTTTTAACAGAGAATTTTCAAAAGCAGCATCAGATGTGGACTACATTACAATGCCTTCATTCTATCAAGATTTCAACTCTCCACAGCAATATCTCATCATCCCAACCAACCATATTTCTCTCATTTTGGGGGCCAACACAAATGGATAAAACAAAACTTCAATCTATGATCAGACAATATGGGACCAGTTTTGTCTTCATCAGTACAAATGTTACAGATAGAGACTTTGCAGATTTCTACCTTCCCATTACTTCTAGCGTTTACACTCTCCAATTTACACATGACAAAGCATTCATGTTTGAAACTTACCAAATATATAAGACAATGGAAAAAGAGAAACAGCTCATATCCACCTGTGAGATATCAGGACAGTGTAAGCTTCATATGAGTCTTGATGTTACTCAAAGGAGACTGGATCTCCAGGGAAAAGAGTTGACTTGCATCACAGGACCATCAAATAAATTCAAACAACATGAGAATGACAGTGATGGCAAGTTACTGGGTTTCAATGATGGATTCTATGGATACTTTTGGAATACACTTATGAGATATTTAAATTTCACATGCAACTGGGTGGTTCACAATGAAACTCAGGGTGGATACTGCTACACAGCCAGCAAAAGATGCACTGGTCTCATGGGTCGGCTTCAGGACTATGACCTGGCTGTGTCTGCTGACATTTACACCCTGGGTTATGACCGCCCCTTTGTCTTACCAATGTGCCACCCAATGTATGAGGCACAGATGGCCTTATTTATTCAAGCAACACAAGAGCCAGGGCCTGCTTGGGAAATATTCAGCCGTCCATTTCATCCTCATGTCTACCCTGTCATTTTACTCTTCTTTGGAATAGTTGTCATGATCTTGTTCACCTTCACCAGATGGCAGCAAATCAATTGCAATCTGATTGAGTCTATCTTTTTCACTTTTGGCATTTTCTGCAACCAAATGCCATTGGGCCACATTTATGTCAGAAAGGTACAAAGCATAGTCTTTGTAGCATCATTCACTATGATCATAATTTATGGATGCTACTCAGGCTCCCTTGCATCAAGCTTTGCCATTAGACCTTTGCTTCCTTTCGGTGACATCGATGGCTTCATTAGGACAAGTGACTGGCGCCTAGCAACATTTGATGGTCGTCAGTCAACATACAATAATGAGGAATTGGAGAAGATTATCAATGCAAAAGGGAACAACATCATTGCATTTGGAGACCATAAAGGAGTTGAGAATGTTTTTCAGGAAAAGGTGGCTGTTTTATATGATACCTTGGTATTCAAAAATGCCCTCTTCAGTTACTTTCAATATCATGAAGACATATGCCATGTGCGAAGCTTCAAGACATTCAATGTGCGAGCCAATCGTGTCATGTACTTCTCGCCTGGCTTTGCATATTTGAGGGCCTTCAATGCTGCAATCATGAGGCTGAAAGAGATAGGAGAAACAAGCAACCAAGATTTTCAAACCATGGGCTCCTGCACCTTGCCTAAGAATGCTCCTTCCATTTCTCTGGAACAAGTGATACCACCAATGGCATTTCTGTGTGCAGGTGCTCTAATTGCTCTTTTGATGCTGTGTGTGGAATGCCAACTATACAGGCAGAGATCTTCAAAGTTATGAACATGATGAGGGGACTTGGCATAACTTCTTTAATCCTAAGCACTTTCCCCTACAACAACACATTCTCCTTAACCACTTGACTGGAGAGTTTCTGTGGAATAGCAGCAAGCTGAGTGGGAGGTTTTTTCTGCAGCAAATTGCATTTGCAATGGAGCATCATTTAGTTATTTTTTCATGAAGGGAAAATATGTTTCATGCAAGTTTCACTGAAATGACAGTTCCATATCTTCAAATCCCATAAGTATACTTGTCATTTGCACTGTACAGTAGAACTGCCATGATGAGTATATCCGCCATACCCAGTCAATTGATAAAATATTCAAAAACATTCTTTTTCAAGGGTTCTCATGAATTCATTGCTAGTGGTTTACCAGCTTTCCTATGTATATTTTCACTTCTAGAATCTGTGAGTAAAGAGGATAAGAATATGGTTGAAAATGTGGCTTTCTTTCCTTTACATGCCTCTGATTATAAGAATGTGAAAAATAAAACCTTTATCAAGCATTCATGTGAGCAGATTCAATTTTGTTGGACAATTGAATATGGACAAAAATTGGTATCTAATCACTTGACAATTAAGAACTGCTCCACTGTTCTCAAAAGAAAATGTCTTTAAAGGATACCAATTCTGCAACTTTGGGACACACAACTGCATGCACATGAAGCAGACTGGGTCAACACCCATTTGTGTCAAACCATAAGTGCAATCAAATGGGTGTCAACTCACCGTGATTGCAATATGGAGTAATATGGGTTGGATCTCTGCTGCAGTTGACGTGAAATTTCCAGCAACAGTTCAATAACCCTGGGCCATGCAGTGTTTGAGGGAAGACTTTTCATCAGGTGATTGAGAAAAAGGAAGAACCAGTGCAGTGCACCAGCAGACTGGGACTCCAATGTACCGGGTAACCACTCAACCAGGACAGACAGAAGATCCTTTGACACTGATCGCTCATTCCCATCTTCATTTACTTCATCTTGCCTATTGGTCAATACACAAAAGATCAAGGTATTGCAATCTCTTAGTGCACATGAGATTCTTAATATCAATGTAAATCCTAAAAACCCTCACTCCAGGTATGTGATGAGGAGGATGGCTGCCTTATGTGCCAGGGTTCGATGTCCACGAATTATGCATGAACCTACAAGTTGGTTCAAGTGGGAGGAAATAAGAGGGAAAATGCTCTTTTCTCTCATGCTTGTTGCTTGGGCCTGGGTTCCAGCTATCCAATTCAAGATGTCAAGAGCCAAAATCTGGGCTGATTCTTGATTCTTGGTTCCTTCCACTTGTGTCTGCCGGATTGCCACATTGAGCAATCGCTCATGGAACTCCCAAGAGTACAGAAGAAATGGCCTTTCCACCCTGTGAGAGAAATCATTAATGAGTATCTGCTATTTTCAACACTAGAAAGTTCCAAGCAGTTTTTTTCAGTCTTTGGTACCCTCCTGGGTCAATAATTAATCCTTGAAAATAAACCATACCAAAAAAACTTTAAAAAAAACTCACCTATCAACTTGATTGTTTGATTTCTTAAATTTTCGGACTGTGATGGCAATCTCCGTCAGGAGATGGCATCCTGCAGGGTGGGAATCTTTGTATGCACGAGCAGAAGTTCCTGGATATTCAATGCTGCTCTGAGTCTGAGCCAAAGGCTGAGTTCCACGACGGAACTTCTTATAATTCCAGAAAGGAGGTGGTGGTTGAGGGAACTGAGGACTCCCATCCTTCCAATCTCCTTCCTTCCCATTATGATCCTAATCAAATCAAAAGACTCAGCTCACATGTACATCAAATTCAGCTCCAAAACTTATCTGGAAAGTTATTATGAACTACTAGAACACCATAAAAAATTAATTTTTATATGAAAATAAATAAACAAATTTTTAAACTTGATTATGCATAAGAAAGACTGCCTGCACCTCTTTAGGTGACATATCCCTGAGATGGATAAGGAAGGTCTTGCATCGGGAAGTGACCAATTTAGGGCTGGTGAGAGTGACCACACCTTCGCTGCCACTCAAATCTAAACATTTTACTAAATCCACAGGTCCACATAAGATCTCTGCATTGTATGAATCTGCAACCTCTTCCAGGGATGCTGTAAAAATGGAAAATTTTCACTTCAAGTCTCTAAAAAGGTGAGATCAGAGAGTAGAATTAATTCAAATGAAACACTGACCTTGACTTTTCTGAGAAAGGGGAAATGAGACACAAGAATCAACTCTAGAGTCCTTCTTGGCTTGAGTCACTGGTGCTCTGTTCTGCTTCAATACAGTCACTTGAATGTTGGGTGGAGGAGCACCAGGAGAAAGTGAGAAGCGCAAGTCAATGTGGCCCACTATGGCGGCACGGATGAGAGTTAGTTCGAACACTTGCTCCTTATCGCTTCCAGGTGATCTGCATCAAATATAGGTACTTCAGTGATGCCCATTTTTCCAATTAAAAATTGATTTTCATGTCAGTACATTCTGCAGTCTCTCAATATACGAAAAACTAGAGATGCAATGGTATTGAATTTTGGCCAACATTCGATAAACGATACCGATATCTATATCTACATTTATATTCACACATTCAGGGTAGATTTTGAACAGTGAACTATCTGATAATGCTGCTTTATTTCCAGGAAATATAATGTATTTCCCCAGAATAAAGCTGCATTATCTGATAGTTCTCTGTTAAAAAATCCACCCTGAGGCATTAACCCCTCCACTGTTAAGTTTTATTTGGGACCAGGTCTGATGGAGAAAGCTTGAGGTGCACCAGTGGTGCACCTTGTGCTTTTGCCATTTCTCCAATAGTGAGAAGAAATTTTTTCTTCATGCTGAAGCCATGCTCTTCAATGTGGATTTTTAAAATATTACATTGGATTTGCATCAGGCATTTTCTTTCCTATGTTCCATCCTAGAACTTGCAATAAAGTGGAATAGCAATTAATTCTTCTGAGTAGCACTCAGTTCAGAAAATGTCAAGAATGTCAAAGTTCACTCCTTCATACCTCTAATGGACACCCAGACAGACATAACTGACAAATTGTTAACATATCAGATAATTTGCCATGAAGATGAAATGCGAATATTATATTATAAATTATAAATATTCAAATATAAATTATGACAAATATTTTTAATAAATTAGGACTGCACCGACGTATTGACAACCACAGAGATTGGCCTCTGGTGTTGCACCATTGATGCAATGGCTACGGTAAGGTTGGAAGCTGTCGATGCCGAAGCCTGAAGGAAGGCAAAATGCAAAAAAGACTACGTGAGTGTGTGAGCGAGGCTTGTTGCCGGCCAGGTTGCCGGCCTGTCTCACTGAAAGCCTCCCTGCCGCCCTCTCCCAGAAAAAAATATCGATTAGATTATACGAGGGGTCCTCGATTTACGTCGTTTCGATATAACGTCGCTAACATATACCCCATATACGTTGCGTCGTTCCGATATAACGTCGTAGATTGAGGATTTCCTGTATATAATTTAGTCCATGGGAAAATAGGTTTCGTTTTACGTCGTGTTTTCCGGGAACGCATCCACGACGTAAATCGAGGACTTACCGTATTTCAACCCGATTGTAGGAACTGGTGGAGGAAAATAGCCGTTAAGACCGTGAAATCATTGCATCTCCTTTTATGCTGTGCATTAGCGAGTGATGTCGCTAAGCGCTCATATCAGCAATAGGTAACCATGACGGACTCACTGACGGACGCAGACAGACAAGCTGGAAAGGTCTAAAAGTGGTCTCTATCGTTTTCAGGAGACATTGATTAGTATCACAAGCCTTCCAAATAGGCCTATTTGAATTCGTATGCGATTTCATGCTACTTTCGCAATCTATAGAGTATAGATCATAATCAGCTCCGGCTCCGGCACCGGTCATTGGGTATGAGTTCAAAATGCGCCATCAGTCTACCGGTCAAATGTGGCCATCGGCACAGTCCTAACATGAATATAGAGATGATACAATTCTTGAAAATCGGTGGTTCCAAATGGAACCTCTTGGCACGAAAGAGTTGAAATCAGACTATAGTCTAGTGATATTTGTACAGAGGTTTTGGGATCCATCTAGGCCTGGGTTCTTCGTGCTAGCACAAGCGATGTCTATTTTCGCAGAAAGTACGGAGTAGGCTATGGTAGTGGCATTAGGCCGAGTTGAATAGATGACGCTTTTTCTTCTCTCTCTTGGGTGACTGGGTAATGAGCTTATGTCCCGTGACAGGGTGGCCTGGGCTCGAACCTAGCCAAGTCAAGTGTATATTTCCTAGTTCAAGCGCCAGCATGCTTGGGAAGGGAGTACCCGAGCACGGAGCGCTCCCATCTCCAGATGTGGGACGTTGAGGAACCGCGGCAGTCAAGGTCGAATTCCAGGGGAATCCCAATCCAAAGGGGGAAAATGCTTACATTTTTCAGCAGCCTAATACTTTTTTTTTAATAATGAAAACATGTCATTTAGGCATTTTCAACCTTCTGCAGTGTTTTCACTTGATTTGGACATTTTTTCACTTGACTTCGACACTCATGCATGAGGAACGTCCCATGAACGTGTGTTCGAGTAAAGTGAAATGTTGTCCGATGAGAAAAAGGAGAGAATATTCATCATTCGCTTTACATACTTAGTTTGGCATACTTCAGGTGTAATTTCAATATAGGTTATCAGCAGGTCATATATTGTTTTAGGCCGATATATCGAATTCACCCAATATCGGCCGATACCGATAATCGATAAAATATCGTTGCACCTCTACAAGAAACACACTGACCTATCAGGCTGTAGGCGATATGTTCGTGTGAGCTGCAGGGAGTCCACGTCATTATTTGGACTTTGATTTTGCAACTGTGGTGAATGTCTTCTTTTTTGAGCTTGCACAACTTGTAACCAACACGGAGGCATAGATGCAGAAAAGGCTGTGGCTGTTGCCTCAAATTCCACCAAGGATGCCAGGTTCTTCAAGACCGACATTGACAAAGGAGATGCCAACCCTGGGTGGAAAAATACTCCATGAAACAGGATGTCCATATCATACCCACTTTATACAGAGTGGAATCAAATGGTTGAACACATTTTAAAAAATTTTGCAGGAACAAAGTGGAGGAATGAAACATACACTGGATTTCAGCCTAGCCTATTCATTCATGACAATGTGCCCTACTCTTGAGCACATGCAGCTTAAAATATCTTCAATGCACAGAGGGATTGACTTTTTAAACCATGGTCAGGGAGCTCCCCAAACCTAAATGCAGCTGAGCACTTCAGTTCCATGATAAAAGATCATGTTGAGGACAGGCTGAAAAAGGTATCAACACATTTGCAAGCCTATTCTCTGTCAACACAAAGATGTTTCAAAGTTTCTTGAACTCCAACCCTAATCATATTCTATAAAAGCACATACATTCTGAAGAAACTGTTTGCTATCAATAACCCTCTGTATTTGGTTAGCTCACATGTTCTTGCACATGTCAAAACCATCAGGCAAATCCTAGATAATATGAAATTTGTATACTCTCATGTGAAAATATTTGTACAGAATTCTGCTATAGTTGCAAGTTCAGCTAAGCTTGTTGAATGCCTCACCTACTGCAATTCTTAGCATCACAATAGGACAACCTGAAGACTTGGAAAAAGCTATTTATCCGATGGTAGCAAACTTTCCATTTCATTTTCACTTGAGAAAGGTGATCAGCCAATATTATTGCATATCCTAAATCCACACTACACTTGAACAATTGATTTGTTGTACTCAATTAATTACAGCACAAATTGCAACCTTTCTTTTATGAGCCACCACTTACAGTGGCTCTTCAAGATGGCTTAAAAATGGCATCAGTTGTTGATGGGATGAATTTGGAAACCACTTGAAGCCAATGGAAATAAACACTCAAGATTCAAGGTTGCAATCCATGTAAGTTTTATTATCCTACTTTCCTTATTTTCTGAATTAATACTTTTCTAAAACCATCCTGCTTCTTCACAGATAGGGGGGAACTTGGACTAGACTATAATACAAAATCTCATTAATTCAAAGCCAAACAGGGTAAATGCTCTTCAAGTTGCAAAATGTGGCTCAACCAAGTCCTAGAATAAAGGATTGCACAATATTGTTTGTCTTTATGTCTTTCCTGCAACAAACTAACATATTGTAATAGCAACAGGTGGCCAAATTATTATGGCAGGGCTCCTTATTTCATCTCCATTTACAGGGTACAGCATCAGTATCAGTGCTTTGAATTCAATGGACCAGCATAGCAATTTGAAGTTTTCAGCAGAAAGAGATCAACACAAGGCCTAGCAAACCGTATTCACTAAATTTTTTGCTTGGGGATCTTACCATGATTCATAAACAGCTTGCCTACAGTGCTTTGCCTGCAAGTGGCAGAGAAATCTACTCACCTCCTGAGTCTGATGCAAGGCGAGATCGCTTCACAGGAGATCCAACTTCAGCTTTCTGAGAAATGTAGGATCCCAAACTGGAGGATTCTGGAGCTTCCAATATGGGCCCCCATTCACTACCCAGCTTTGACTTCACATGGAAGAAGTATAGGTGTCCACTTGAGAAGACACAGCACAATCTGTCTATGCCTGTCAGGAGACACAATCAAGGCAAATCAATCAGAGATCATAAGATATACAAATTATGCACCATAAATTACAAAGAAATACATTGCATAAAAGACTCCAATTTTTATTCTAGTCATGTTTAAGAATAGTTTGAGTGCAGTCTATACACACCTCAACCTCTTGCATGCTTTTGGAAAGTTGCTTTATAAAGTCCTGGCTTACCTTGTAACTAGGTATAGGAAAAGGTTGGAAATGACATTAACACCCTGCATCACACCCTCAAACCTATCAAATATCACCAGAGCTTGGTCTATCAAAAGCTGCATTGTTGGAACCAGTTGAGACCCAGGGCTGCATGATGGGGCAACTTTGACTATTCTCAAAAAAATACTCAGTGACATTACATGTACAATAGATGCCCCTCATAAGTAATTCAGATAAATTCAGTTCAGTTGCAAGAAAATACAAGAAAATTATGAGATATAGACAGTTCACAGAATGACATAAAAATAGTAGGGAGGGAAAGGAGACAAAGCACATGATGCAACTCACTTGAACAATAAAAGATGGATATGACATGTGACATCTGCTCAGAACGCGTGTAAGCACATGCAGATGTATTCAGAGTGGTCAACTCGTAGACTCGAAGCCAGCCTTTGTCAGTGGCCACAGCCGCAAAGGCCATCCCTGGAACTTGTCCAGAATACTGAAGATCTTCACTGAAGTCTGGAGGAAGCACTGACAGGGCCGTGGGATGACCATATATTCGTACCAGCTTAGACGGTTCCTCTTGCAGCATGGCTCGATCCCCTTCCTCATTGATATGATACACCATTAAAAATGACTTCTCACTTTCATCTTCAGGAACTGCAGCTACAAGCACTCCTTTCCCATTGGGTAACCCCTCAATAAATTTTATTTGGCAGTCTCTGGTTCCAACAGGGGCAGGCAGATGAAGGACTTGAACCATCACAGCCTCATATGCAGGAGCATGTTCACTAATCTGGACAGGAGGTGGCTCAGGGACACTGTCAGGTTTTTCTGTCACAGTAGCAGATGTTGGAGGACTGATGGCACTTGCATCAGTTGTGTCTAAGCCAAGACATTCAAAAAATTCTTCTTCCTCTTCCTCAGAGTCAGCCATGTCAACAGGAGCTGAGGATGTCGAACTCTGACTGGGTAGGTACTTCCTCACACGTCTTGTCTTCCCATTGGAGCCCTGTGTGGAGCTTGACTTCCTCTTTTCTAAGTGATAATACTCTGGACCCTTTTGACATATATTATAGACCAGAAGACAGGGAAAGAGATGGTTAGAAGAGGCATTTGCATCATCCTGAGGTGACTTCTGACGCCGCTTTTTCAGATCATCGTCAACCAAGATACCCACAATGAGGACAGGTGGCATACTCTTTGCCTCTTCAGCAGCCTTCTTACTGACATCCTCTGAAGCAGACAGTAAGAAACTAGGATCTTTCAGCTCTCCACCTGTTATACAGATTGATGTCACGTGGATTTCGTCCTTGCGAAACACTTGCGAGATGTGATCAAGGAGATCTGGAAAAAAGGAGTTCAAAATTGGAATGGATGCCTGAAAAGAGCTACAATGCAAACAGTTCCATCTTCTCAAATGATAGGAATTGAAACATTTTGCTTCTAAGCATTATCCTTTCACTATATGCACAAGGTGACATTCAAATATTCATACTAATAGTTTTAAGGTTAGCTCCCTCAGAATAAGACATTTTTTTAGTTTTAACCATGATAAGAAACTCTGCACAAATCCACAATATAAAATATGTCAACAGAAGTACTTGAACTGAAGAGATGGTATATGGCTGGTAAGAACACAAAACCCACAAACAAGCTTACACTATAAGGTGTATTGCGGAAAACCCTAATTTCAAATTATTACTTTTTCAACTGGATACCTCAATCCTTGCTTTTTATATCACTGTGTTGCTTGAAGCTTTTGGAAAGCACATTCATAGTGTCACAGTGCGTATGCATAAGTAGGGCACCTTGAAGGATTCAAATTAAATGCACTCGCTCCAATTTTTATCTGGAAAGGAATACCTTTGACTCCAAACCTAAATATCTTGCTGATGAGATGGTAAACTTTTTTCCCTGGAGGACAGTTGTATTGCTTAAATTTAAATCCTAAGAAGTTCCTCACCTCCACTTTTAAACAATTTAACTGAGTACAGGAGAAGTCCAAAATTTCACAAGACTATGACACTACTAGAGCATAGGTCCCCAAATTTTTAAACCACAAGTTCATACACATTTTCCAGTTACCACCAATCACTGCACTCCATAGAATCCTTGCCCTCACTACCCCTACTATGGGGAGTCAGAAGCAGAGTTAGGGGGGTGGTATGGGGAGGGAGGGACCAAAGAACTTGACAGTCCATATTTGGCTGGGCCAAATAGGTCTGCCATTCAGGGACCCATTCTTTAGGGTTCTCTAAAATTTAATCTTTAATCTTTTGAGGAGTGAGTTCTTTTAATGCCTGCAAGATCCCCATAGTGAACATACAGAGGACAGGGTACATTCAGCCCGCAAATATACAGGCATACTCCTCAATGGGTTAATTCTTCTATGCTCTCCCTATGGTTTTACCAGAGAGATGTTCCAAGGGGTTGAGTTCAATTTTTTCACTGTCCATGGGAGCTTCCACTTCTAGTGCTGTTTTCCCCCCATCCACTTCTGGTAAATTTTCCTCATGTGACTTCACTTTTGGCTCCACCCATGCTTCTTTGGTCACATGGGGATGCTTGACTTGCTGGGTAAGATGCTCATCACTGTATACTTCCCTTGAGATCAGGTGTAGCTCAACTTCTTTCTGCAAAAGTCCATAAAGATGGCATATATAAAAAAAGGTCATTCACTGATTCAAATTATACCATGATTGAAGACTTATAACGATACAAGGCAGATTTTTATGCATGGTTATATTTTTCATACTTTCTGGCATGTGAATGCAAATATGTCTGGATGGATTCCAGACATAAATGAAGTAAAACCAGTCCATGTAGTTAGATCATGACAGTGGCAGTTCGTGATATTCAGAAGTTGTGGATCATAAATGAAGGCAGGGTAGGCCCAGGCCTAGCCTACCTCTATTAAAAATACACTACCTCTGAAAATCACAAGTACAAAATACCATGGATCATAACAGGTTACAGTACACACCTAACATCACACTTCAGGCATACTAAGTAGAATATGGTCATATTTGATGCTCATATTTACTTTATTCATATATTCCACAGAAATTCTGGTTATCTCATATATGTAATTTTTCTCAGAGCTTTTTAGAATGGGTCAAATGTGAGAAGATGAGCATAAATTAATAAAATATACAAAACATTAAATTCTTTTTTCCATGAAATGGACAAGAATTTGTTGACAACTGAGAGTCAATTCCATAATTTTTGGTTATTTTTTTGAATCATCATGTAGCATTAGTTTTAAAAAATATGCCCTCCTTTAACAACTCCTACTGCATAATGCAAGCTGGCTTCTCACCATCAAATAATTGCCACATGAACAACCCAATGTATACTCCTGATAGGAAATTCATGCATTCTGCCTTTCACAATAGAAAGAATAATTGCAACAGCAAAAAACTTGTAAGGATATTCCTGTGTCACAGATTAATACAGGTCCCACCTTGAGTAGACGTGTAGCATTCCATACTACTATATGTCCATCACGAGTGGAAGTAGCAACAAGCTGAGAATGGGATGATGCACTAATGCATGCAATGCTTTCCCAACTCTCCCCATGGCTCAGGGCAGGGGCAGTAGCATAGGAGACAGAAACAGGTACATTTTCAGTGTATTCTCCTTTCACGAAAGGGCACGATGGAGAATGTCTCTCGTGCTCGGACCTGAAAGCAGGATGGTATAAAACTAGATCATGACACACAAGCAAACTCTGCATTCTAAGTGGCAAAAAAAATACCATGACATTATAATAAACTTCAAGGATGGGGTATTCCAAAATATAACATAAAATAAAAAAAGTTTCCTCCAAAATATTACATCAAATGTGAAAATAGGTTTCTTTTAAATTTCCTCCTTATTTTATGATTACTTGGGGAGGTAAAGATATTTCCAGACATCAAATGGTGATAAAAGGTAAGCTGTTTGAAATGCAAAGAAACTAACCAGGGTTCATCAGTAGGCTCCCAGCACACAAGACAAACAGTGCACGTGAAGCACATGGCTCGATCATCCCCAGATGATACAGGATTGTGATAGAATCCAGCCTGTGCCATTAGATCTGGTCTTGCCCACCTACGAAAGTAAGTATATGATGAATATCCAAATTCAACCTAGTTTTTCCCATGTCTGTCAAAAATGCACTCTGAATGAGCCTTGTGGACAACAGAAGACAAATGAAGCCTCACTTGTAGAGAGAATGTGGCCAAGCAGCAAAGGTCTCCCGTCGGGCAGCTTCACTGATCATTAGACTCCGATCGTTGATATTATAAACTGATGTGAGCACTACAATCTCATCCTTAGTGCTTGATTCCATGACTTGGACCCGATCTGATATCGCAGCTGCCACTGGTAGAGCAGGTATGTTGACACAGTGGCTTTTCTGGCGTAACTCTTGCATTATTGCTCGGGAAACTGACCGAAGGCCATCAAGAGGTCGCCTCACATGAATTGTTGCCCACTTGTACAAGAAAAAATTATTTTTTTTAATTTAAAATCCTGAAAAAATAATTGCATACAAGCTAAAGAGCTTTCATGAGTTCTTACCTTGGCCATCTTTGGGTTTTTGTGAATTGATTTTTGCATAGCTTTTACTTCTGTCAATAACTGTGTCAATAAAGGTGCAACATCATCTTCATACTGAGCCAATGGCACATTCTGGAGAGACTGCATGAAAACTATTCCCTAAAAGAAAAAAGAACCAGATTATCAACTATAGAACTCCATTTTCAATACATATGAATTTTATGCTAGAGATATACGCAGAGTCATTTATAATATAAAAAAAGATCACCCATACCTCTTGCAAAATGAGTTCCATGGCCATGCTATCCAAATCTTGTGCTTGTTTGGGAGTTTGAAGAATGCTATCTAGAAGTAGCACACCCTGATGATCTTTACGGATTCCCACAGTTCCAACAGATCTCTCCACAACCAACAGCTTGTCCAATCCAGGTAGGTAATCCAAGGTAACATCATTACCAAAACAAAATTCTGAAGAAAAAAAAAGGAATGTTGAAAGGTTTTAAAAATAACACTTGGAGAAGGTCTATGTTAGGTGACCTCTGAGTAGATACCTCAATAAATTAGGCCTTCAGTGGTGCTAAGTACAAGCATACCCTGAGGCCAATTCCATGAGAGAGAGAGAAGTAACAAGGGGAGGAACAGAAATAAAGTCATGTGAATATATACACCAGTATAAATCACTGGATTGGAGTGCAATAATGAGAACTTTGCGACTTACAACAAGTTACACTAAAATCAGCAGTGGCTTCATCACTAGCAAGGGGGAGAGATTGCACCCTATTACAGCTACACAGTTTTCAGAATGAATTGGCTCTTCCCCCTCCATAAGAGGAGTTCCATCAATCACAGGTAGTAATATCTCCCACATGGGTGGTTTTGTGGATGAAGTGGATCCTCCAGAAGTAGGGCTTTCTCTGTTCCCCACTACACAGGGGGTACCGATTCAATCCGAAGACTGTATGAGCTCAGGATTCAGTCAATTTATTCCATAGAGCAATGACACTTGAGGTCAAGGCCAAAGCCTTCCCATGCAAGACGTCCAGATGTCTCAATCTATTTTCTTTGCCAACCAGTACCTTCTAAAGTGCCTCGACTGCACTGAAAGTCTATTACAATCCTGTGTTTTAACATTTCAGTTTGATCTTTTCATAATTGCCTTGCTATTGACTCGCATGCAAAAGGAACAGGCTGAACTACGTGCCAGCAGATCTGTTGCGAAGAACTGTAAAACTCGGCTCTGCAGCCGTGTCAATGACTGGACATCACTCATAATTTAATTCAGCCAAACCCATGATAGGCCTAGATCTTACGATCATCTCACCCTTGAATTTCGACGCTTCGTAGACGACATGCCCCGAACTGACGTCGTAAATCTTCATCGCAAGATTCTTCGTCAACGCGATGATAACATTCAGATTCTTATGATAAGTGGAACTGAGCAGTTCCTCCCCGACGGACATGCTCCCATCCTCTTCCAGAGGCCAGACACTCACGTCGGCGGCCATCTTTCCCTCACACTGCCTGCCTAGCGCCCGCGGTAGCATAAACCACTCCTCTCGTCTGCAGGGAAACCTGAAGACGGTCGAAGAACATCGTCCATTCCCCGAGATGGAGCTGATGCTATAGGAACTCTTGGCTGCCTTTGAAGTTTGCCATTGAAAGTAATTGAAAGTCCCAAAGATTGCATTGATCCAGCACTTCTTTTCCCAGTGAACCCTTTACCCATTCCTTGAGTTCGATTCGTGGTTTATCGTCTCACGACTAAACCGGAGAATCGAAACGTGTAAATTCACATCGCTTCGAAAATCGCTTTGGACAATCGACAAACCTTAGGCTGTTCAGTTCTATTCGATTGAGAAAGAGACGATACAATAGAATTTGAGATTGGGCTTCTCCTCGACGACAGCGAGTGGAGTGGAACAAAACGGTATCCGTCATTCAATGATGCCATCGGGAAATCCTTTGAGAGGTAACCATTGAAAGGAATTCAAGGGCCTCATTGTATCTGAAGAAAAAAGCATTCAGGCCAAGCCAAAGAAATACGCAGCGAATGAGCGTCAGACGCCCTGCCTGTTCCCTTCACCTCTTTTTTAGAGCGTGAGGTACTCATTGGAGTCCGCGGGCGTACATCGGCTGGGACGGGATTGCGTCCATCGCTCTATTCGACATTCAGTTCGACGCAGAGCTCAGCACTCGACACACCTTTGTGGGCTTCTTCGATTGCAGAGAATTTCGTTCCGCAGACTTTCAAGGACGAAGGGCCGAGGGCGATAGAAAAGTCTGTGATCCCCTGAGGCAGACTTGGCTCGTTTGCTTCTCGTGATTCCGTGGCGTAGCGAACGTATAATTAAGTATGAATAACCTGAACGGAACGATCAAAATTGATATGATCCACGGAGAAGCGACGGAGGTTGTCGTCGAGAATCATTTCGATTTAGCGCTCCAAATGATGAGCATGGAGCAAAAATTAAATAGACAAAAAATACTGTATGACTTTAGAGGAGGGGTCGGGAACCTATGGCTCATGAGCCAAATTTGGATCACGAGCCGAAAAGTTTGGCTCATTGAGTCTTAGCTGAAAATCATGATTGTTCCTCATTTTTCCTCAGAATGCATATGTCTGTTGCCAACTTGCCATTCTGTTCTGAAAGCTCACAAGAACTTAGCTCAATCTTAATGTGGCTCACATGGCCAGAAGGTTCCCGACCCCTGCTTTAGAGCATCGACACATTTCCATTTCCTCTTGGCTTAACATCGGAGCAAGGTCGCCCGAAAAGATGGCGGAAGACGATGAAATCCATTCCCTTCTCCGGAAAGGGAGGCCAAGTTCTCCGATTAATTAAGGAAAGACTCAACCCCTCATCAATCTTCATTTCGACCTCGGCTCTCCGATACGAGGTCGAGACGACGACAGATGAGCCTCGAGCTCTCGCCCTTTCCGCCATCACGCCGCGTCACGTCACGTCACGTCACGTGACGGCTGTGTCGGGGCGGGAAAAGGCAGCTTTATTATTAGTACTTTCGTTTTTCATGTCTCCTTTCTTTGCAGAAGGAATATTCGGGCTCAATCGCCCTACCGATTGATTCATGGCAGGCCTCCTGGTAAATCACTCAAGTCCTGGAAGGGAGCCTACTGAAGTCCTGATTTTTATAAATACACCTCCCGTAATAAACTTGTATCGTAACAAATTTGCCTCAAATTGAAACTAGGAATACGAAATTATCTTGAGCATAATTACCAGCAGTTCAAACGAATAACTTTGCCCATCGCTGCTGATATAAGACCCGACATGGCCAGTCGTGGGACACGAACCACATGGCGGCTGGGTATTTGAAACTACGCACATTATTTCAACTGGGGAGGTAAGCAGTGTTGCCAGGTGAAAAGAATATTCCAATCTAGGTGGACGAGAGGAAAATTTAAACGAGCTTATGAAAAAAAAAACTGTAAGGGAATCTTGCGAAACCACAAGGGCCAGAACGTCGATCGAAGGAAGTCTTCTGAGGAATGCACCTTAACGATCTGGCAACACTGCCAGTACTGAGGCAATAGTTGCCCGGGAACCAGGGTTGCACCTCTCGATTCTTTCTGCGAGGATCCATCGATTTCGCACTTGCAAAGGCCGTCCTTCACCGCGTGGCGGTTGCCCGGGGAGAATCCCCTCGTCTCGCCCCGTTTCCAGTCCGTGCCCGACGTTTCCTGCTTGGAGGGGATGAAGCCTCTGGGCTCGAAGGCCCGTGTCCCTCGACGCGTGATCAGAGGGTGAAAGTAATTGGGCCGTGTCGAGGCGTCGGCGGTCGAAAGAGGTGGACGGTTTTGCAGTGTCGGCGACGTCGGTGTCGGCTGGGTTGCAAGCTGCCGACGCCCGGTTGCAAGACGGGAGAGAAAAAAATTCCGTGAACGAGGCTAGGAGCCAGCCACTCCCAGACAAAAATATCGATCGGATCACGTTTCAGCCCGATCGACGGCATCAACAGAAAACGAGCCGACCACAAACGGGCCGGACGGGACCAAAAGTGGACCAGAATGGACTCCGGCAAGGGCACGAGATGAAAACCGGCCCACCGACCAAATGTGGCCATCGGCACGCCCTCGGAAAAAAAAGTTCTCGATGGCGGTCCTCGGATCATTCGAGCGGAGAATTCCCTAGAACTCTCAAGAGAGTCGGAATCGTGGAAGGAAGCAGAGGAAGAGGAAGCGAAGAGGCGGAAGCGTCCCCCCTCCCCCCCCCCCCCCCCTCCC
>CAJPEV010002543.1:0-42822 GCA_905338385.1 Darwinula stevensoni
TGATCGACTTCGAGCTGCTCCCACCCGATACCAGCATCACCGCCGCCTACTACTGCGATCGGCTGCAGAAGCTCGCCGACAGACTCCGGACGGTGAGGCCAGGGCACCGTCGTGTTCGATTCCTGCACGACAACGCAAGGCCGCATGTCGCGAAGATCAGACGGCAGAAACTGCTGGATCTGGGTTGGGAGGTTCTGCCTCACCCTCCGTATAGCCCAGATCTGGCACCAACCGACTCCAACCATCTCTTCCGCGCTCTAGACAACCATCTTCGCCAGAAAAGGTTCAACGATGACGCCGAGGTCGAAAAACGGCTGACTAATTTTTTCGACTCACAGCCAGCTCAGTTCTACAGGGATGGAATCAGGAGTCTGCCTGATCGTTGGCAGAAGGTGATGGCGATTACTTCGTTGAATGAACTTTTTTGCTTTTTAAAAAAACTCGGTTGTATGGAATGTTCTCAAAACGGCCAGAACTTTCCGATCGAAGCAATAATTTGCTTAAATGGTTTTTATATATTCAGCTTAGTTTTCATGTCATACATTTTTATCTCTCTTCATTTATTGATATGAATACCAAAAAACTTTGGAATTTCAATGGTACCTGACTCATTCATTCTGCACCAAAGCAAAAATAGAAGAATCGTATTGACTTGCATTTTACTGGCAAAGTCTTAGCTGCATAAGGACATTCTTTTAGAGAAATGGGATGGGGTTGAAGGAGAGGAAATGGAAGTGTTTTCACTCTAAGGCTACTGGGTGCATTAATTTAGGGATTAATCATAAAGTTATTGTGACTGGGAGTTAACCAATTAAATGAGTGTAAATAGTTTCCAAATCTCCTTGTAATGGAACCTACCTTTGTTGCAAGGCAGTGTGATTCATCTCACATTTATTGTTAATTCTCCTAAGGTGCTCAAAAACTAAAATTGAACATTGGTTGGAAAGGTTTGGTGGTATGTCTGGATCTCATGGCAGTGCTGTCATCTGGCATGCTGTATTACATTTTTCTTGCTCCTAGAATTTCATGTTTGCTTCATCAGATTCAGAGGGAATTATGGGTCTATTAAAATTTGATTAACCTATCATATCAAGCAGCTCATAATTTTTTTTGTCCAGTTCTTATTTTTGTTTTGTTGCGATAAGTCCTTAGATAAGATAAAATTAGTGCATCATGCATTTTCATGCATTTTGAAAGCTAGGTTTTCTCACCCCCCCCACCTATTTTCTTTTTAATGAAATTTAAAGATTGACTTGGAGATTTTGCTCTTAAGAACTGGGTCAGCTTAGAGCCTTATGGTGGCAATGTAGTTACTTTGTGTTGGTTGATGTGTGTTTTAAGAGGAATTATATTACTGAATATACATTCAATGGACATTGAAATATGACCCCCCCCCAAACGGTAGAAAGTGAACTGTACCATTGGAATAAAAGCACATTGGGGTGAATGCAGTCACTAGTTGATGCCCAATAGTGGGTACAGCTAGTATGAAGTGTTACATGTGAACAGCATGGGAAAGGCTGCAATTTGACAGATTTTAATTGAGGTGATATTAGGTAGGAGGTCATTTTCAATGTCCACTGAGTGTATATATTGATTGATGTATCACTTATCCATTAGGTTGGAATAAGAAGTGCTACAGGAAATATCTCTCACTGCAAAATGGAATCACATATTGCTCTTGAGTCCACACGCAGCAAAATGAGCATGGATGTTTTTACTTGTGATTAGGTCACTGCTCATCCTGAAAGGACTCATATGTTAGCACAGCCAGATTCATTTAATTGTAAAATAGTACAACATGCACCATGTCCACATTATTTAATGAGGAAATATAGTTCTTGTTCTATCTCTTTTTCTGTCTAATAGGTGTCTTGAAAGCCATCCTGAGAGATCAGTATTCTCTTCCGCATCTCAGGCTCTACAGTCTCCACAATCATCTCTTCAGTGATCCTTTCAATCAAGATGTTGCTTACTTTATGAACCATACCGGTTCAGTGTGCAAGGTGAACCCTCGGGATGTACGTAAGAGCTAGTGACACTTTCTTGTTCTTTCTGAATTCTAGTTTGGCTCCAGGAAAGGCTGATGTTCACCCATACTACACACATTTAGGGAGCTGGTACTTTCTTCAATATAGTTTGTGACCTGCACAATCATATGACACAAGGCAATATTCCTTGTCACTTTTTAATTGTTCACACAATAAGGTGAAAATATTGCCAGTGTCAATTTACATGTGCTCTATGCATGTGCTGATATGGTTTGCTGTTTTGTGGTTGTAGAATGGAGTGGATATTGAAGACGGCATTTGGAAGTTCCCTGATGAATCATCAGAAGAGAGGACCTACAATCCCTCATTGGTCTTTGCCTCAGAAACTTTGGTCACTGTGTCTAGTGGCCAGGGTGGACTCTACATCTGTGACACGGGTGACAGAAGCACATCTACTTCTTGGAAGGTATGGGATGTTTGGCTATTTTTGGCTCATTTCATGCATATCATGTACAATACCTCTCTAGTTAGTACCTCTGAGTTGGTTATCAACAATAAAGGGATTTGTTTGTGTTATCCCCCAGGAAGTAGTGAAAATGGATGCAGCAGAGGTTTTCAAGCCTTCCCACTTGATAAGCAGTGTTGTTGTGCCAGGGGAAACAAGAGTCATTGTGGTTGCTATGTTGCATGTAGACCCTGCATCTGAAGTTGCCAACTGGAATGGGAAGTCTAGCAGTGGCTTCCTCTCTGTTGTCACAGTTGTCAATATAGTGGAAGGTTAGCCCCTTATAATTATCATCAGGCCTTTCTTATGTTGGGATGAAATATGGAATGACCCTGTCTCTTTGGAAAAACATTGTTTCACCTCTGTGTCATCACCTGAGAGCAGCAGATTAAAACACTGGTTGTGATAAGACTGAACTAAAACTGCTTGATGGATTAATTCTTCATTGGGAACATTGGACAAATTGATGTTATGAGGTATTAATGCTATGGTATACAATCTTGATACAATGAGGAATGTCATACCTGTCATTCAACTCTTTTGCCACTGATGAGTATACTTATAGATTATCCAGCACTGCTATGAAAAATCACATTTAAAGGGGTTAAACAAGTCTAACTTGAGATTAAGATGGTTCAGCTTTTAGGTGAGAAAATAGGATTCTTAACTAATTGTGATGGTAATTTAAAAATACAGATGCATCTGGAAAGTGGGATTGGAAGATCGTGGCTCGATTAGCAAGTCAAGGGGTGTTGGAGTATGCTGCCTTGGAGCCATCTGGCAAAGCTCTGGTTGTGGCTGGTGATCATGAGCTCTCCTTCTTACTCCCTAAGCAAGATGAGAATGGGGAACCCAAGGCCAAAGAAGCTCGTATGGGTGAGTGCATCCATACTGTCCTTATCTGCCATTCCCATAGGTACTATGGGAAAATGGCTGCTATTGCAATCAATCTGTCTCTTTTTTTTCCATGTTGTCTACCCACAGTATCCATAGCAACCATAAAGCTCTACTCAGTGTGCATGTGCAGCTTTCCACCCAAGTCAGGGTACCAGTCCTCATTCACTTATCCACTAAAATTAAAGTAAAATGTCCATGTCCCTTCCCGCCCTCATAGATGATGGATCATAGTAGACAATAGGAGAGAGTGGCTGCTTGCCACTGTATAGTGGGTGTATATATATAGGGTATATATATATATATATATATATATATACCCTATATATAGGGTGTATGCATGAACCATCTAGAAAATTGTCTCGTTGTCTGGGACTCTTTATATAGGTCTATGCTGCACCAATGACAGCTATTATTTACTTAAATGTTGGATGGTTGGGATGCAGTGAAGAAGATAGTTCCATAGGTATTGGGGTCAGTGGAATGGCAGATCTGTACTTGGGCTGGTACTCCAGTCTGATTCTGTTGAAAGTTACCTAAGGGTGACTTTAGGTCAGTACTGATTTTGGAGATCTCTGCCTAGTGATGATGTTTGTCTTGCAGAAGACCCACCAGTTTATCACTGGCAGCAGACTACAGAGGACCTGACCGTGGTCTTTAAGCTCCCTCCAGAAACAAAGAAGGAGGATATCCAAGTTTTCATGGACACAAAACATCTAACCGTGAAACTTACATCTGTGGAAACTCCAGCACTCAAGGGAGAACTTTGGGGAACAATCACACCTTCAGACAGCACGTGGACCATCCATCCATCTGAAGGAAGCTGCAAACTAGAGCTCGTTTTGACCAAAGCTGAGACTGGAATGATGTGGATGGAACTGGTCAAAGGAGATACCCGGGGGGAACAGGTCATGGATCCTGCTCTTGTCGAAGCTGTTCATCAGAGACTTGCTCATCTCACTTCTGAGACTCTTGTATGTGGTGTCCTGTACATCTTGTTCTTCCAGCCCTAGAGCACCACTGTATGAGAAAGCATGATCATGGATATTCCACAGGTGACAGATGAGAGTCAGGGGGCTGCAGCATATAGCAGTCAGCAGTTGGAAGAATGCGACGACTTGCCACCCGACACCTCAACGTTGGCTCGTTTTGATCTCGAGAAAGTGACAGTTTCACACAAGGCCAGTCTGGGGACTCATCAGTGGCTCTTCAATGTGCATTCGGGACCTGGCAAGATGCCGTGCATTTGCCTACGTCATGACGTGGATGGACTGGTGTGGCAACCTCCTCAAGAGGCCAGCACCAAGCATGGGTGGCCTGTCAAACACATTGAGACCTTCAATGCTCTAGGCTATGTTCAAGCTTCCAAGGAAAGCAAGAAGTTTGCCCTCAGTGCTCCAAGTTTGTCAATTATTGACGACCTTTTTCTCCTATGGTGTTCCTAGTGTAAATCATTTTTCCTTTTTGCAGATTTCTCCTATGCTGCAATCTGTGACTCAAAGACCCACATCTACTTGTACCGCCAACCATCGGCCTTGGAGAGCGAATTGCGAAATCGAAAGACGGGGAAACGTGAAAGTGAAATTGCAAAGCAGCAAGTCCTGTCATTGAAGGACAAGAGTGAGATCCATGGGGTCCATGCTTCTGACAACAATTTATTTGTCCTTACCTCCAATTGTTGCATTCTCATCAAGATTAATTGACAGGGATTTCCACCAATGACTAAGAAATATCACAATCTACAATATCGACCAATAAACTGTTCCTTTTTGATTTTGAATAGTATTTGATGAATTTTTAATTTTGAAGAATTGGGTTATCAGGAACTGGATTTATCCATTCCAGATCATTAACTTCAGTTATCTGGAATCATTTAAGACATTCACAGCGAATTACACTCAACTCCTCATATCACAAAAAAAGAACTAAACTGACTGCCATGTCTTTCTTGTTTCAAAAATGGAATTAGCCATTGGGATCCTTTGCTTTTACCCCAGATTCCAAGATCCTCTTGCAAACTAATTTTGGAATTGTGAACAATGTAGGTGCAGATGAGCTCATAAAGAAGCAGATGGAAAGGAGTAGTCAGCATAAAAGTGGCTAGGAACAAGTCTGGCTGATAAAGTTGAATTCGTTCATCTGTTTCCTTTGCACTCATCTTCATTCTTACAATTCTGTGAAAACCATCATTGGCAATGTGCTCCAGTCAGTACTTACAGCACTTGTGCAAGTGGTAATGGACCTTTTCTCAAACAATGTACCATCCTCTGAACAAGCCATGTGAAACATTCAATGCATATTTACTCCAAGTTGACATTGATGGACTCAATGAACCTCCCTCACAGCTTCAACAAAAGTAAGGGTTTTAACACACATGCATATAGCCCAAATTGAAGGCAGCTATTGAGAGAGGGGATGTGTGTAACTGCTTCAGAAAACAAATACACGTTGAAAAAGGTTGACAGAGAATGACATACAGGGTGTTTCAAAAGTAACTGTGCAGAAGAGATATAACCTGTCCTATCTAGAAAGATAAGTCATTTAAAAAAAAAGCAACTTATTGCTAGTGATTAAATACAAGAACACCACAAAGCAGATCAGAGGTAACAGAAAACCATTCTGACATGAAATTCATGAACAGTTCAGCAGCAAATCCATAGCAATTGCTGAAAATGTGAAATAGCTATTCAATTCAGCTACTTTTGAAACACCCTGTATATTCCATCTCCATTGAGAGTGTAAGAGCCCTGAAAGCCTGTTTAATTGCATTCACAACACCAGTTCTTTAGCACTTCATTCAGCTGTAGCATTGAATGCCTTCATTGGCATGCATAAACACCAAATTTTAGATCTCATAAATGGGTGAGGTGGAGTGATGACACCAAAAATTCCTTTTGCATTTATTGAAGTATGCACCCCAATGAAACTGAGCAAGCAAGAACAAAACAGATGAGATGACAGCCTTTTAGAGTAGGACTGTCAGCTTCCCCTGCTGGTAATGGAGGGAGTTTCGGTTTCGCAGGAGGACCTTGCTTGAACCAGTGATGCACTGAAGTAATGGACATAAGGCACAAAGAGCCAAACTCTTAGTCTGCCCTTCCATAAGGGAGAAATCACCCCTCATCACAAATCCTATTACCTTCTGTGAGTTCTCTCTGAGAGTCTTGTGAGCATCAGGCACACACAAGTCCTTGAATTTCTTCTGGTATTTTTCCTGCTCTAGCTTGCTGCCTTCACGGAGGGCATGCAGGGTCTCCTGGCTCTCTTTCCTTCCCAAAGCTGTCTTCACCTTTTTCCGCTTTTTCTTCATATGTTGTATCCTTTGGTGATGGTGTTTGCCAAGAGCCAAGCGTTCTCCCATGTTATGATCAGTGTGAACAGATTCCTCACTGGGGGCATTTTCCTCTGCCATGCACACCAAGGCTCCAACCTTGGGCTTTCCTTTCCCCTTGGTTGCAATTTTTACCCATACCAAACAAGAAGACACATCCAGCTCTTTGTTCAGATGCTGAGACTTCCCCTCACTCAGACTCTTGAGTGCATTATGGTCCCGGAGAATGAAGAAATTTGAAGCAGGTTTACTGGAGTCAGTCCAGTAATGAAGTAACTCCAGGAAGGGAAACGAGAAAGGATTTGGGATGCCCAGACAGAAGAAATTCTCCCTTTTCTGATCTGGCCTCCTGAGAAGAAAGAAGAAACTTTGGGATAGCATCAAAACTCAGGAGTCTACTAACTTCAGGGACTAAGGAAGGGTCAATATTGTATACCAACCTGAAATATCTATCTTGAAGCTCCTGAGCATCAGCACAAGCTTCAGCTTGTCCAGCAGATGAGTCTGGGAAATCAAATGGGGGAACCAATCTAGAAGACTCAAAGCTGATCTTCCTCAATTCTTCCAAACCACCAACACGGGCACCATTGTAGATAAGGGAGATCCAGAAAGCCATGCCCCATCCACTGGGAACCATCAAATCCCATCCACTTCCATATCCTAAAAACAACACTCCTTTTTTGATACCAGCAATGAGGAAATGGCAATGACTGAAACGAAATTGCACACAATGAACACATTTATGGAATATACTGGAAAATATAATAACTTGAAAAATTTAGCATGCAAGTTGACATATCTCAGATAAATGTTTGTTGGAAAAGGATGGAAGATGGAAGGAAGAAGATGCTCACAATAGAGGCTTCATTTTTTCATTGAAATGAAATAATAAATCTTCCAATAAGTAAATCTCCCTATCAGCAAGTGAACAGCATCTGAGTGTGATAAAATAACTACTTGTACCTAGTCTTCCTTGCTTCTGAGACAGTCCTGGCTGATGCAGGAGGAGGACTGGAATGCGAGCTTCTTCAGGTAAAAGAGGCAGGGTTTCACCTGGAATCCCAGTAGCTCTCTTCCTCTCATTTAGGATGTTATCAGCCACTTTAGATTCACTCACAGCCTTCCTCCACTTCACATTGAAAAGTGGAGAATCCAATATAGGGAACTCAGCCTCCTCATTCAACTGAAAACTGAGATCTGTCCAACAAATATGGAGGTGTTAACATGCTATCAGCTCTACATCAATCTCTCCTCATCTTTGTGAAGAGTACAACTCACCATGGAAATCTGGCACTGAGAGGGTCTTTCTTGGTGGGATGAAGCACCTGGGATCTCGCACTGTGAGGGATATCAGCAGTGAAGGCATGACTTCTCCAGGGGACATGTTTCTCATAGCCTCCCACAGCTTCTTTTGCTTTTGGTGGGTGGTCTGGCACTTCTCTGTCTGAAAATACTCCTTCCACCAAAATGCATCAACTTCATTATCAAGACAATCCACTTCACTTGGTCTCAGAGCAGCATGGAGGACAGCAGTGGCAGCTGGCCCAAGCAGACGGAATTTATTGAAAGCACCATCCATCACTTGTACTGTAAGTGACTGATTACAGTATCTCTCAGAGTCAATTTCTGCTTGGAGATTCAGGTGCTTGATAAGAACATCTTGGACTTGAGCAGCATAGGAAGGATGGGACCAGAGCCAGAGCCGTCTTTCTGTCTCTTCTTCAGAGGGCAACCAGAGAAAGGAAACAGGTCCAATTGCTCCTAAGGGATATGTGTTAGGTTGGTAGAGGACAACACATCCTTCACGTTGCAGTCTCAGCTGTGCAATGCCTCCAAAGCTGGGTCCACATTCTGGAGGATTCATTGGTTGCAAAGCTCTCAGGATGTTTGCTTCCAAACCACGAAGTTCAAGACACCTCCAATAGGACAAATCCTATCCAAGAATCAATATATCCTGATAAGAGAAACAATATATCCCACAATCAGAACAATCTACCTTGTCCCCTTGTAGTTAGTGTCTGAGAAGTGATAGGCATTTATACTGGAACTGAATCTTCCCCTCCTTCAATCAGCAAAATGAACAAGTCTGGTTTACCCCTTTGCTACCATTGGTGTGTCATCATGATGGCAAATATTCAACTTTACCTTTGACAACACCATGCCATTGCACAAAAAATCATTGTTGTTTCTCTGTGGCCATGAAGTGTCACTCAGACAGAAATAGAAAAGACAGACAAGTGTTTCATTGTATTACTTTTATGCAAAAATAAAGCATTCTGAGAAAGGGATCTTTGTGAAAAATTAGTTAGTAAAGGGATTAATACATACTTCTATATTAAATTGGCTTATGATTAGTGACAGTCACTTAGACAGCAGATATTCATTGTTGAAGGAGGACCAAAACTTAACCATACATGCTGTACTCACAAAAATAATGCAACTGTTGGTGGTGGCTCTGTAGGCAAATCGAGTTCCCTTGTCCGTAGGGGATAAGGGGATCTTCCAACCCCACTTTTCCTTCATATGAAATCTCTTGGCATGCCAAACATGTGTCTCTAGCCACTTTGGTCCTCTCTTCTGGCGGCGATAGTACTCAGACTTTAGGATCTTTGGTCTCCTCCGGTATTTACGTGAGGGTCGCTTTGGCTCCTTGGGGGTCTGGAAAGTTGATGTATCTTGAAATTTAAAAGTGCTACTGAAGCAGTGACTCATCAAAAATTTATACTAAAAAAAAAAGACTTGTTCCTTTATTAAAGGGAATACTTGAGAGACAATTGTGCAATCCTTGCAACTTATACTAGAAAACATACACTAGAAAAAAAAAATTAGAACATTCATAACAGACAAGACTTTCTCATCACTGAAAGTCTTATGTTCAATAAAAAATGAGATGGTCTAGCTCTGCAACAGCAGATTTCCTCCATTGCAATTTTTTTCAGACATTCTTTTGCTATACAATATAGTCTTGAACCTAACTCTATTGAGATTCAAAACTGATACAAATAGCCTACAAAGAACTAAAATGTACCCTATTCTGTATATCCAGCATTTAGATGCATTTTTTTAGCTTCATAAATATTACATACAGTTCAAACTACCTGGAAGTTAAATGGAATTCAGCTCTTTAATCTTCAAACAGCATCTGCTTAGAACAATCAAAAGAGAACTGAAGATAATGTTTCATTTAAAATAAGTATTGTGACATTTTTTACTCCTTTTGGTAAAGGAAAGCTTGAATGAACATGGGTGGTGCAAAAGTCATGCACCAGAGGGGATTTCACTGTTGCACTACATTAATTCTTGTTTCTTTTTTTGTTGGTAACTGATGGCTAAAAAATTAACAAAAGATAAGAGGGTGGAGTTAAGATATGCTCCAATATTATGTGTATAGCAAATTGAAGTGTTTTCAAGTTAATGGCCAACAATTAGAACATTTACTGACCCTATGGTGAATGACTTTTGTGCCATCTTGTACATCACATCTGATCATCCCAATAGTTGCTTAAGGATAGCATGGCATGGAATGAGTCCCAGGTGAATGTACTAAGGCTTTTCTACTAAGATGTGAGTGAATCAGTCTCAAAGGTTGGTGCAGTTGCTCTTGATCAGTAAAATTCAACCTTTTTTGAGGAAGCTGCTTTGGAGTATGTACAGTCTAGGTCAGGTGTGGGCAAACTATGGCCCCCAGGCTGAATGCAGCCCATGGCAGTATTTTGAATGGCCCACCAGCTGTTGCTCTGCAGCAATAAAGTGCAGTCCCCAGTTACAGCTCAGACACCCATCCTGTATGACTGAGTGGACCCTTCCAAAGGATCAAGTGTTACAGCTCCTTCTAACTGTCCAGGCAACTGACAGCGCAAGGAATCTCTAGGCGCAACAGTAGGAAATTTTCTGAGCTTGAAGATCGTTGGGAAGACAACTAAACTACTGTGGCCTGTGAAGGCTTTTGTGTTTTCTTGTGAGGCCCACAAGTTAAAATGTTTGCTCACCCCTGGTCTAGATCCTGCAAATAGTAATAACTTATCATGTATGATATTTGCAAATCTTGCTTTTAATCTCTGATTCTTATGTAACGGTGCTATTTTCTACAATATTATGGTGTTGTTTTTGCAATCAATGGTAGCCCCCTGCCCTTTTCTTCAATTTATGAGAGGAAGATCATGCTGTTCTAGAGGCACAAACTGACATGGTAGTCAAAATACAGATTAGATTTGATGTAATATGGTTTTGTTTAGGGCTGTACAGATGGCCACATTTTGCTGGAGGGCTGATAGCCAATTTTTATCTCATAACCATCAACCAGTGCTGATTGTGGTTTGAAGACTGGGAAAACATGAAATTGCATAGTAATTCAAATAGGCTTATTTGGCAGCCTTGCGATACTCATCAATGACTTCCTTCTTAAAACAATAGAGACCACTTTTAGGCCTCCTGTCTATGTGTCTGTCAGTGGTTAGCTTGTTACATAATGCTGCCCTTTAAGAACATTTACTGATACATCTCTCAAAAAACCACAATATGAAAGGTTTCTACACTCGGGCTGAAATATAATCTGATCAATATTGAGATATCAAGAGGCAGAGTGGCTTTCAGTGAGAAATGAGGGCTGGTACCTAGCTGTGTTCACAAGTTCATGTTGTTGTTTTTATTTTGTCACTTCTTTGGGTACCTGTATCAGTAGCTTGCAACCCGGCCAATAGTGCATGACCAGCAGCTGATACCATCAATACATCAGTACAGCCCTAGTTTTGTTTCATCTCAGTGTTAACATTTATGCTCAAGTTATGATTAAATTCCAATGTTTCTCCCAACAAACATGAGACTTCCTCACAATAAGCAAAACATGGGATTGTATGAATTTCTTATTGAGCTAGCAATGACACTTCATACCTTTACTCAGATTGTACACCTTTTACAAAAGCAAAGAAGTCATGATGATATCCTTAAGATAATTAGGTATATCCTGTTAACTTTTTTAACAGATGTGCTTAGATATGTCATTCATGACACATGAAGAAAATGAGACTACCATAAGAGCATCATGCAAAATAAGGGAATGAAAGATAAGAGCACCAATCATAGGGGTTATAGGAGAGAATGTAACTACTTTGCATTTATTCTTTGGCAGAAGTATATGAGGACCCCCAACTCATGCACTCTGAAATGTAAAAAAATGATTATCTACTCACTCCCTTTCAGCTACTAGTTTGTGAATGTTTGAAAGTTTGTGAAAGTGTTTGTGAATGTCCTTTAATTCTGAACTCAGGTCTTCAGATCTGGGAAGCAATGAGGAAAACCCTAGGAAGACAGGAAAAAATGAAAGGAATGAAAGGGAAGAAAAAAACTAGGAAAGATCATAAGAAAAAAAAAGAGCAAAAGAAGGCATATAAAGTAATTGGCTCATGAGGTTGGAATTATGGTCCTCTCATTAGAAATACATCTTGTCATGATTTCCTCTGACATCTTGAACATCCCTATCCCTCATACACTGTGTTACTGTGCAACCTCTAGATAGCAATTTGGAGCAGTTGGGATAATACCACTAATCATCTCAATTGCTCTGCTCAATCAGTAGATAATATTTTTTTAAACCTCATTTCATCCCTGTCTCTTTCATTAAAGCAAATGTGCTTGTTACCTGGGTTCCAGCCAACTGTCTGATTCTGGCAGGGAGTCTTTTGGGATTGTGGCTGGCTGCTCGTCGTCTCAAGTGTTGAGGGAGCTGCTGAAGAGCCCCTACTGTCTTCTCTGGACGATCTTAAATATGAAGACCCACATATATTAGTCCAGACAAATCTTCCCTTTAAGGCTACCCATTAGACAATGTTACTTTCCCTTCTTATCAAGTACAGGTATTAAGGTAATGCCATTCATCACATGGTAAAAGAAGCAGCAAAACTGATGCAAAAACTCCAACAATTTTTTCAAAGTCTGTCACCAGCAGTTTTCCCTAAATTCTTCAAAACTGAGTTTCTCAGGAATTGATGATTTATCCTTTAATAAATTCAATAGAACGTACATACAAACCATATCCAGTTTCTTACCAATGAGCTGAGTCAAAGCACATATCTCTGTGGCCCTTGCAGAAACATATTTCAATAGTGACATGTGATGGGGAAGTTTGATGGCATCCTCTACTTCATTAGTTGCTGCCTTGCCTTCAAAATCCTCTTGCTCATCACCACTGGCCATCTTGACCAGGTAACAAACTACTTTCCTCACATTAAATGCTCAACCTGCATAAAATTGACAGACAAAAATGCCATTCTGACCTAACTGATGAACAAAACAATCCTCTATATTGGATTGGTCAAATGTCCAAATCAGGAGCAGCAAAAATATCCCTTTCTTAAGAAAAAAAATCATGGACTTCATAAATAGGAGTAGGTGTACTCCCCTATTTTTCTTCAAATGATTGCTATCTCTTGCTACAATGAAGGCAAATGACCTATCATTTTAAAATTAAATATAGCTTTCTATTGAAGGATTATGAGAACTCATGGGGAAAAGAAGGGACTACATCTGGTCATTCCTTACATCCGCCCCTTTTTCAAAATATCTACTTTTGACCTGAGAATCGTTGTGGTTGTTTTCAATCTTGCCTTACTTGGTATTATAACATAAACCCTGTACTCTGCTGGCTGTATTCAAGCACTGAGTTACTTATTGATAGTAAAGTACTGGAGAGATCTAATGATCCTTATGACCAGGGGTGGATACAGAAATTTTTCATAGGGGGGGGCAGTTCCCAAGTTCCTACCTCCTGCCTACCACCATTCCTCGTCCTTTCCTCTTTTTCTATTTTTTGTCTGGAGGAAAAACTTGAGTACCTATTTCATTGGCTCCAATAAAATTTAATGCAGATGCTATTTTGAATAATTAAATAAAATGCTAACCTGGCCATAGGGGGGGCGGTCACCCCCCGTATCTGCTTATGACACAAGCTAACAGAGCAGAAGCTTCCGAGTCCATTTGCTCAATAGAGATACAAACTAACTTTCCCCAGGCAAGAGTATAACTTCTGGGAGCATACAATATGAATCTCCTAGTACTAACAATGCTGAAGAATGCTTGAGCAAAGGAATCAACAAGGGTTTCCCAAACTGTGGATTGCTATGACAGTGGAATCAGAGAAATGCATTAATCTTAGATAATTTGTACTCAATTTCTCTTCAGCTTCAGGAACCTGTAAATAGGGGGTTGCAAGCTTTTGGCCCCTATGAAATGTGGTCATGGACCCAAAAAGTTTGAGAACTTCTGAACTAGAGCAAATGTGGCATTCATAGAATCATTTGCCTCATACTGCCAAAAGTCAAGTCACAGCTAATGACAAATCTGTGTAACACCACTGATGGCCTCAATATACTGAGGTTATACCTAGCAGCTCCAATCTGCATGAAACCTGGATCCAGCATAAGAATCTAGGGGAATATTTGACTGGGTAACTATGTGACTGCCAGGCAGCAGGTAAACAAGTCCTGCTCACTGTCTGAAGCATCAGTTAATAGCAATATGGCATCATGATGGAAGCTTACTGTGTTGCAATGGAACATGGTTATTTAGTGCCATTTGGTCAGGGAGTTTGGACAAGCTAGAAACTTTTCCCCACTGGGGTAGTTTCAGGTAGTCATCCATGCCAAGGAGGGTCCAAAACAAGAAACAAAACATTAACATGTGAAACAATGGCATGCTCATGGGTGGACCTTCACTTTTGGAAAGGCAGTGTGCAAGGGGTACCCAAGTTCTTGGGCTGACCATATTTTGGCGATTCCTCACCATAGTCTCTCTTGATAATACACTTCTTCCATTATCCTTTTAGCACATCTTTGCCAGTCTTACCCCTTTGGGGTCTATGCCTGAGTTATCTTGTGTTGGCCTCATGATGAAGAATGGAAAAAAACTCAATGACAGTGCTGACTTATCCAAAATACTTGAACCCCAAAGGGGTAAACTACTCCTCCAACAACCTGTATAATAACCCTTGTTTCATGCTTTGCTGCATTGTCATCCTGAAATCTCTTTCCTCCCAGGTATGAACAGTGCCAGGCAGGTCCATGAATAAATGGTTGTGTAGAGTGAAGCTTCTCTTCGAATACCACTATTACAAAGTAATTGGGTGAATTCAGGGACTTTCATCCATCCTCTTGCAATCCTCCATGAGCATTTGGGATGTCAAAGACTCCAGCAGGATGCTTATCCATAATCCCTTCTGGAGAGCAAAGTGCTCATGTCCAAAAATTTAACTAGCAAAAGTCTTTGCAAGGGAAACACCATTTTTGGGGAAGTGAAATCATATGATCCTCTGTTCTACATGTAAAGGTATTTGTTTTCTAATCATGAATGCATTGAAATACACAGTCATCAATGTCTTGGGAGTCACAAAAAATTGATGCAGCTCTTATAGTATATAGTAGACTGCTGTATGAGACCACACACTATGGCTGGCATACCAAAAACAAAACATGAATATCCCATTACTCAAACTTGACTATTATTGCATGAAATTCATGAATAAATCACATCTAAGGAAAGTTTCCTTCAGAATTGATGCATGTAATCTACACACCAAGATGCAGTTTCTTGCATCCCCGAATCAGTGAGATATTGTTGCAAGTAATAATTAATAACATTATTCCAATGCATAGTGGCAAGATGAATCAAATGCAGTTTAGGCACAGAGGAAAAAAATCACAAAACTAGCTGCTTTTATTCATATAACACAGTCTCAAAATCAGTATTCAGTGAATATATACTCAGTATCACGAGGTAAAGTCTCACTTGCCATATGCATTCACCAATTTGCTATTTTTAAAACAAAACTAGATTTAAAACATAAAGAGCATTAAAACAACACTCCATAGGATCCAAACCAATGCCAAAAAAAGTGACACACAATGGACTGGACTGTTGTACAACAGTACTGAAAACATTGAATCAAAATTCCCCAGATACCACACAGACATGTTAAAATTCAAACAACAGCAAAGTGTTCAGCTTCAGTCATAGCCTATGAAAAACACTTTCAATTTCATTGAACAAAAAGGTTTTTTTAAAGGACATCAGGAGTTCCTTTACTATGCAAAGCAAACTCCTACTCTGGGATCAACCATGAACATCCTCTGTGATGCTAAAAGTATAGTTAATTCAGGTTCAATTCATAATGGTTTTCAGCATGGCTCATTGAGGCCAAAGTATGAAGAAATAAACCCCTAATATTGTCTTTTTGAGTCCACCTAATATGTGAAACCATCAAATTGTAATGATAGAAGAGTGGATGGAATTAATGTCTAATTTTCTATGAAAAAGTAATGAATTTTTCCAACAAAGATTGGCCAAACAAACACCAGAATCAGTATGCCAAATCCATGTTGCTTCAGTTTTAAGACCAAAAAGAACCCTTCTTTCCTTAGGGGGGAGGTGGATCCTGCAGCCCAAAAAGTGCACACCCAAAGCAAGTGCCTTGCTCACCTTGTCCTAAATCTGATACAATCCCCTTCCAATGAATCTCTAAAGAAAAAAAGCAAAACAAGTCTGGACGAACTATACCCAGGAAAGTTATATCCAGTTGCATGTATAGACTAACTCATCATCACTGATAAGCAGCATGCTTTTAACATGAAGTCAGATTGTATGGAACAATGGCATCTCTATTGACAAAGGCTGCTTCCCAAGCTTGATGAAATATAAGGTAGGTGATAAAAATTCTGACTCCCTAAACTCATAATCCATCCCCTCAACTACACTTGGAAATTTTTTTTTTTTTTGGATCTATGCCATTTGAGAGGAAAATGTACAAACTGCCCATTCACATTTTAAGACCAGGCATTGGTATAATTTGGTTGAAAAAGGCTGTTTGAACTTCTGATAATGTTGAATTATGTGACATGGGGAGGGAAGACTTTGTAGCAGGGTCAGAATTTGTCTCACCTACTCACTCACCACCAAAAAAACAAAACAAGCAAGACCATGAAGTTGAGTTTCAAGAGTGTAAGATGAATATTCACAAAGAAAACTTTCCAAGTATTTATTTTAAGAGGTGCTACAGGGGTCATACTAATCACTCAATACAGTCACTAGGATGCATGCACCAGCTTCCTGCATTAGACTGATGCATTAGGTTGATATGTGCATCTTTACCATATTTCATCAAGATGGTAATTACATGGTTACAATTAAATAATGAGTAATTCTTTCCAAATCCATTCAATTATGAAAGGTCAACTTCTCACATCCTGAATAAAAAGATACCCTGGACAGACCAAATACAGTGAGGAGAAATGCCATAGTATTTAATTTCTTTTGTGAGCCTCCTCTACTAAAACACAAAATAAGCTCCTTTTGCAGGGGCACAATGTTTGCGTGAATGCATGCGCATGAACACGTGTTCATGCACACACCAACATAGAACAGTCATCAATATTTGTAGGAAAATTACTACATCAAATTGTATTAAATTTTCACAACTCATGAACTTGACATCTATTCACTTTCCAAAAAAACCTCATCTATTAGCAAATACATCTAAATTAATTATATTTGGAGTCTCTCATATTGTAGCATAGAATGGAATGGTCAACCTTTCTTTGCCCCAATTATCAGTCATCCACATGTGTACCATCTCTAGCCATTACCTTCACCTCCTTTCCCCTTCATCCAAAATCTTCCGTATTATTTCACCAGAATCATTTCAAGTGTACAGGCTCACTATTGGTCTTTTCTACTGTTCATTCCTCTCATGAAAAAAGTGAGCAGAGTTCCAGCACAACCACTGTAAACCATGACAAGGTCAAACAAACATATTTGTAGGATACTAGGGAATTCCTAGTACTGATATATTTATATTTTTTGTTACATTACCTAGTACACTCCAGAGAAAACAAACATTTTAAATGGAGAAACTGTCCTGCTATTTTACATTTTTCTACCATAATAGAATAACTAAACACTTGCTTTTCTCCTCCTTGATTATTGTCTCAATCATGAAAATATGAAATGAGAATTAAGGTCACTTCAAAATAGCAGAAATACCACAATGAACCACCAAAATGACAAGAGACCTGTTGTGCCCTGTTGCAATCTCTATTCATTCAGTTTTCTAAACTCTCATAGAAAGCAATCTACTGCTCCAGATGAAGTTAACACTTCATATTTCATATTATTCCCTGAGGTTGTTTTTGCCATTCAAAGAAAGTCAAAAGACTTTCTGTATTGAAAGCACTTGGGTATGGTAACCAACAAAAACTTTGCATTTGAGGAAAAGCAAAGGACATTCAAGAATTGATCCTAGGGCTAAATATATATCTGATAATCTGGGGCTGGCAGAGCTTAAATTTTCAATTTAAAAATGTCCTAGCCAGATGAAAACTATCATGTAATCCCTATCCTCTCCACAAACAAAAAACAAGTCCCAATGGAAATATGTAGTTTACCTAGGTTTAATGAACTGTAAGATTAGAACATATAACAGCAAATACAACCCACTTCTTGATCAGTACAGGTTCACAATTGCTAAAAATAAACAAGTAACAGAGATTTGAAGAAGTCTGATGATTTCTGAAAATAGATACAGTAAAACCAGCCTTAAGCTTTCCAAAAGGCCCTTGAATGGTAAGGGATTTAATGATACTCTGGAGATTCAAACTGTATTCTTTTTGAGTTATGAAAATTTTTATTTTCTTTATTCTTTAAGAAAACCAGCTCTACCCTTTATGCCACCAAGGGGAGTTCAGAGAGCATATCCTACTTTGGTGGGAATACTTGGAGGAAGTTTATCTCTGCTTTGAGTTACGAGGGCATTTCAAATGAAACCTGGAAAAATGTGTTTTTTTTTATGATGTTCAATGTGCAATATTATTTTTGGACAGTTAGATCTCATGAGCTGGAACCCCTGATTATGCTCATAATTTGTTTTGATATCATAATCACTTGAGCACAGGCAGTAGAAAATGTCAGTAAGACATGCAAATTACACTAAAGTGGAAATGAGAGGTGTGATAGGCATTTTGACCATGCATTTCAAGGTCATACCACAACCCTCTTAACTTGCCAGATTTAGCTCCCAGCAATTTTCAGACCACTGAAGGAAGCCTTGAGTGGAGCCTTGAGCATTTCCAGAGCAACGAGGTCCAGCATGTGATGCATCAGTGCCTGTGCATGCAAGCAAAGAAGTTCTTCTCCACCAGTACCTAGGCATTAGTCATGCTGGAAGAAAAGCAATTCTTCCAAAGTGACAGGGTTTTACTTCTGCAGTCAATAATCTTATCACATCATTTCCACCTTTGCACAATAGTCATGTTGTACTGTCATTTTCTACAGCCTCTTCTCAAGTCACTATGGTATCAAAACAAACATTGAGCATAATCAGGGGTGTCAGCTCTTGAGTTCTAACCATTAAAAAATTATATTGCACATTGAACAAATATTTATCTAAAAAAAAAAAACCACATTTTTCCAGGTTTCATTTAAAATCCCATCATACTTCAATTCATGATACCTCTAAGCCAGGAGAAACTGATATAATGAGTGCTTCTCTGAGTGACCACTTTCTTCAAACTCCATAGGTCAAAGGAAGCTAGAACTATCAGAGGCCAAGTCATAGCTGTAAAAAAAAAAAAATAAAAATAAAATATATATCCAGTATTCTGTATAATGCCTTTCCCAAGCCACAAATTTCCTGAATTTGAGGCCTTCAATTTTGATTGTGATTCAGTAATAACATTTTTTGTCATGGGTGTGATATTCTGGACATTACCAGTTTCTTCTCTGAAATAAGAGATACATTTGAGCAAAAATGTGAACCTGCTGCCACGCCTTCTACCTTTTGATTCTGCATTCTATTGTTGATCAAAGCATGTTCAGCAATAAATTAATATGGGGCTTCAAACACTTACATAAGAGCAGTAAAACCAACAATCAATTGCTCAATCCAAGTTAAATTATAATTAATTCCACAGTTGGTAAATTAATTCAAATCTTCAAAACTTCCTCTGGTAACAATGCAAAAAAATGTATATATGAAGTGAAATAAGTGAATAATGCGGACTCTTATAACTTTTTTTTTGTTTTGTTTTGGTCTGCCCAGCCACATCTCTTTATGCCCTCAAGTAGCAATGATGGCAACTTTAAGATATGCTCCCATACATGTAGCACTCAAAGAATTCATGAGAGGAGGACACAGGTAAGACACACCCCACTTTTTTGGCTTGTCAGCCTTTATACCAGAAGGAAGATTCCCCAATGCTCTATGATCTCGGGACTGCACGCTTAGATTATCCATTCCATCAGGAGACAGTAATAAGCCACACAACCCTTCCCTACACCATGCAATTAAAAAGGGAGCACTGCCACATCACAGGCTTCACAGTTACCCCAGTGGACGCTGATACAAGTTGTCCCGCAGCCTCAGTCATCAGTTCTGACAAGGACACTTGAGTTCGTTTCACTTTCCACACAGAAATTTGTGGATAGGTGACATAAAAGAGCCTGTAGACATGAGCTATGACATTTGAAAAAATCAAGCAGTGTTTCTCAAAAAGAAAGTTAACAATAGTTTCTTAACTGTGGTGCTGTCATTCTTCAAGTACACCTTACATTGACTGCAATCCACTTCTCAGCAGGCACCTAAGCCCAAGAATAAGGTCTTGGAACTCCCAACTTAGATGGTATGGGAATTACCAAAGACTGCTTCTAAAACCAGTCTGTTACATGGACTTAAATGGTACCAGTGTAAGATGACAATACAATAAGATCATCCTGGATGTTTGTATTAGATTATCATGGGACAAGCACCATCCTTTCTCAAATAGTACAAAAATCAACCATTTTTCAAAAGTAGCTCAGCAAACTTTATGGATTGCATGAACTCTCATTGAAACCTCATCAAAAATTTAAATTTCTACTAAAGCTTTAACCAAGGCAGTAAATTGAATCATCTTAATGGGTTTGCAGCTGTACTTAATATTGCCATGGACAAAAGGTTATGATAAAGATTTAATCCTGAGGAAAGGCAGGTTTAGATGTGGAATACTCCACCCACTTATATGGAAAATAAATTAACTTAGTTCTATCTGAAGATTGACATGCACATCAATTGAACATCAAGTTGAAACCCACTCACAGAGGTAGGGTAGGCTTCAGGGCATGGTTGCCATGTCACATCTTGTATTCAAGCAGTGGTCATATTCAAAATGCAGGCATATGACAGAGTCCTTTAAGCACCACAGTAGCAACATTCCAGAGCATTGAACATGAAGCATTTAGGCCCTGCTACAGCCTACAATTTTTCTTTTTGTTGGCTAAGTCTCACAAGAAATGAGAACAATAAGAAAAATAAATGCTTTGACAATAAAAATACTATTTTTCTTGGTTTCATGCATCAAAGCCATTTGACTCTGAGAATGACAGTATTTAATATAAACCCTATCATCCCTAATTACACTCCAGGTGACTCCTACATCCATAATATAGAAGCATTTGCCTCATTGAAACAAAGAGTTCAAAGCAATTGCTATCTACATACAACTAGCTTGAGGCTTGCTTATACAAAGGTTTAGAAGGCCAGCATTCATGATTTGCAAAGGTGTATAGTGCTTTTTTAAATTAATTAAATTTAATCTGGAAATAGGCCAAAAAAATACATAAACCTGCAACAGATCTAAGCTACACATGGGAATTTAAAGCTTAGAGATTTTCATACCAGCACAATTCTTTATAGTGTTACCTAGTACCTTTTTGCATTTACACAGGCATCTTTATTCATTTCTCCTATATCTGAATGATAGACTTAACATTATAGTGGCATATGGAAGCCACTGATAAGAGCAATGAACAAATTGTCAAAAACTCATAGACCTATTGCACTTAAATTGAAGATATGTTTTGTTTATTTATTGCAACACTAAAGTGGCAATAGCTAACTGGTCAACTAGTACAGGGGTGCACAAATGTTAAAAATGGTGGGTCACCACTCATAGCCCATGATGTAACCTTGGGCTTTTCAAGTTACATAACATCTATATTCTTAACCAAATATTAAAAAATGCCCAGATGGAAAAAATCTAGCCTAAGTGATTTTACATGAGGGCCACTTGGAGCCCACAGGCCTCCCTCTATATATCCATGCACTAAAACATGGTTTGCATAATCCCCTCTGGAAAGGCTGTTGTCAGAGTTAGGAAGATGTCACCAAATATGAGGTGATGCAATGGCCTCATCCCCATTAACACTTTCAATCTGATGGATGTAACTGTACACCCAGTCCTAACTACCATTGGACAATGGTGGACATAATCACGTAGTTTTAAAGTTTTAAAATATTGACATAATTTAACAGATTAAAACAGAGAACCTATACTTCAATTTCCAATAAAGAGCACAAGTCTTCATCATTTTGTGTTCTTAAGTTATGTATTTTTTGGCATACCACAAAATAATCTCAGTCACCAACCCTCTGGAGCGAAAGTGTTGTCTGCAGATGTATCTTCAAAATAAAAATTAAAAAATTGCCCCACAGGTGTTTCATTGCTCTAAATACTATCATAAGGTTACTGGTACTTTACATGTAGACCAAATTTAGTCCCACGTCAAGGCACTACAAAAAATCAATATGTTCTGTGAAGATATACAAACTCCACCTTACTCAGGGCCCAGAAGTGGCTTGGTAGGGTAGTAACTTACAGAATCTTTCGCTGGCAGCTAAAGCTAAACCTCACTCATACCCATCTAGAGCAACCTTCCAGAAGAGATTGTATGACAGATATTTGAAAGAATGAGTGGACTGGCCCTGAATGTAGAGACAGTTAATTGCACACTTCTGTTTGCCTCTTTTACTACTGTGATATTGTGAAGCAGAAAGACAGCATTTTGACATGTGAATAGAGAAAATCAAGTAACAAATGGAGTGTCGTCTTGTATTGAATTTCTGGGTAACAAGGGGTAGAAGATTCATGGTAGGAGGGAGTGGAAAGAAGAAACAAATGCAGATAAAAGGGGCATGAGGCTTCAGTCATCATGCTCTTGGTGGAGGGGGGCAATGTTTTCTATTTGGGCAATCCCAGGTCCTTCTTCAATGATTTCTTCCTCCTCATGAGCTTCACTTCCCTCATCTCTACTCTCAGACTTCTTTGACTTGTAAAGAACTTTGTGACACAGAGGACAACGATCTTGGACATAGAGCCATTTCCTTAAGCACAGGCTGTGAAAGAAGTGCTGGCACCTTGTTATTTTTGCACTGTTCATTGTCTGATAACAAATAGCACAAATGTCATTGAAGTTCTCCAACTGCTCTTTGGTGGCATCAGGTAATGAGTTGATCTTGTTCACAGCTGTCCTCCGTTTGATGAAGACGTGCCACCCATGGCGAGCCTCACACCAGATGTTGAAGTAAGCATGGATGCACATCATGGTTGCCCGAATGGCACCACCGGACTCAAACACAAGGATCCATACACCATTGAGGAATAGGAAGATCCCAAAAATGAATTCAACCGTGTTCCCAAAAGCACGGATATAATACACATAGTCGTCCAGATTCTCCCAGAAGACATCACGTCGGGAGTCAACCAGAAATAGCGTGTAGATGGAAAGTGACACAAGCACTTTCACTATCACTTCTATAGAGAAAGCTGAGACAGCCAGAAGCCATGTGCTGAGGTTACAGTATGTCCAGAGTTGATTGATCAGAATGATAGGAGTTGAGATGAGGACTAGAGACACAATAATGGCCCTTGTATGGTGCCAGACAGATGGACTTTGTGATGCACTCAATGACATGAGTACAGGATTCAGCATGTTGTGAGCAAAATGAAGCACAGCTGTAAAGAGGAGACACATGTTCTTTAGCAGCCGATTGAGGCGTTTTTGAGTGCTCAGACCACTCAACCCAGTTTGTAGGGCAAGGATGAAGAACATGATAGCTGATATTGTTCCTATCTGATGCTCTTCAGAATTGTACTGCAAGAACTTCTGGAAGAGAGTTCCAAGGAAGTGGCACAGAGATGAAATGACAGCAGTCATTCCCATTACAGCCACAAATGTATCACATCCATGCGTCAGGGTTTCCCCAGCAACCTCTGTAAAGATTTCTACATTTGTCTTCCCTTTGACATCCATCTGTGAAATGATTCCATGGATCTGTGCCAATGATCGCAAGATCCAGAAGTACCGCAATGCCCGTGGGACTTTCAGTCGGGCCCATTGCATCTCCATGAAGGCATGAAGTCCAAATGATGTAATGAAATCACGTACCCATAGAGATCCTGAAACCAGGGTACTCACATCTCTTGATAAAGCACTCAAGTGTGAGCGATTTACACCTAAAAGGGGGATGATGAAGGTGAGAAGGCGGATGGGAAATGACTGAACTTGTATCACATTGGGGATCCAAAACAAGGATGCAGCCAATTCCTTGAATTGGAAGGGTAGACTAAGTGAGGACATCAGGAGGCAGTATGTAATTCCCAGAGAGACTTGGATGCTGACACCAGTGCCAAAGGAAATGTAATTTGATGTAAACTCGGGGAGCAAGTAGGATACTGTAACACATCCCAGGATGAGGAAGACCTTGTAGGCCTTCACCAGCAGAGGGATGGGAAGGGTAAACAAGGCAGCTGCAATCAGGAAAGCTGAAACAGACAGGGAACATGGCACAGAGTGAGAAGTGTGCTCCATATTCCTGAGGCTAAAGCTTAGTGCATCATGGGGGAAGGAAAAATTGTTTCCTGCCAAAGATGAGAAGGGGCAATATAAGGAGATTATAGGCCACACATAACCACTGTGAGTGCAGTTTTTGTAAAGCTGCACTCCACTTAGCATGATATTTGACAAAACATTTCAAAAGTTTGAGAAAAAACGTTAAAATCCCTGTGTGGGCACCTGAAGATGATAGCAACCCCTCTCTCTGTAGAGAAGACCAATGTACAAGAATCAGTCATAAGTTCTGCAACAAAATCATTTCTCCTTTACTTCTGTAGGTTTGAAGACTGTGGTCCCTCTGCCACACACGCACAGCCTCCTAGCAATTCCATACACTTTCACATTTTCTCTTTCCACTTTTGGAAACATCTGGCATAGTCTTCCCTGGGTATGTGCTGAGGCACTGAAAAACTGCTAATCTCAAAGCATGTTGAATGCTATCCCCACATGAGGCATTCCTCAATGGGGAATAACAATACAGGGTGTCCATAAAGTCTCTTTACAATTTAAAAAATGTATTACAAAGGCAATTGATGAGATATCTTAATCAAATTTGTTCTATGTACTAAGTGGTTATCAAAGTTTTTAATCACATTGCATTTGTGTATTTCAGGTACCACGTTGATGAAAGAGGTATTTTTTAAAGAAACTCTAAAAAATGGCTACTCCTCAAGAGAAGGCACAATGTGTATCATGGTTTATTGAAACGAAGTCGGATACGGATAAGGTTGCCTCATCACTAAAACAAACTCGGGTGAGGAACGTTTCATCCTCAGAAATTCGTTCCAGCATGTTAACTGCAAACTCTTTTTGTCTTGGTTTATCATTTGGCTCGAGTGCCTGTAAGAGTTGCACTTTGTAAGCGTACAATCGCAAGTTCTTGTGTAGGACTTTGTGCACTGTTGAACGTGGTAGCTCTAACTGTCTGGCAGCAGTACGGATGGACGTTGTGGGGGAACGACTAAAGGCTTCTCTTACACGATCGATGTTTTCCTCAGATGTTCTTGGTCGTCCACTCCTCCCTTTATCCAACACTGTCCCTATCTCCATAAATTTATTGTGCCATGCACGAATTGATGGATGTGACGGTGGACCTCTCCCATACTTAGTTCTGTAGTTTCGCTGAGTCTGCGTATCCGATTTCGTTTCAATAAACCATGATACACATTGTGCCTTCTCTTGAGGAGTAGCCATTTTTTAGAGTTTCTTTAAAAAATACCTCTTTCATCATCGTGGTACCTGAAATATCGCTGAGTCTGCGTATCCGATTTCGTTTCAATAAACCATGATACACATTGTGCCTTCTCTTGAGGAGTAGCCATTTTTTAGAGTTTCTTTAAAAAATACCTCTTTCATCAACGTGGTACCTGAAATACACAAATGCAATGTGATTAAAAACTTTGATAACCACTTAGTACATAGAACAAATTTGATTAAGATATCTCATCAATTGCCTTTGTAATAAATTTATAAAATTGTAAAGAGACTTTATGGACACCCTGTATATGCAGACGACACCACAATTTACTTTTCACATCCAAATCCTCTGGTTGTTAAGGAGACTCTCCAAATTGAACTTCTCAATCTGCAAAACTGGGTTAACAAAAATAAAATGCTTATTAATGTCAGTAAGACCCACTCCATACTCCTAGCCCACCCCAACAAGTTTGCATCATCCTCTATAAAAGACTTACATGGCCTTACTTTAAACTCTGAGCCCATCCAATCACTTCAAAAAGTCAAATTCCTTGGCCTAACCCTAGATGCTCACCTTTCTTATAAAGGACATTGCCTCTCCATCATTAAAAAAATAAATCAAAATCTGTACCTCATTCACTCTATATCTCCACTAATCTCTCCTAAAGAAATCCAAGTACTTGCTAATGCCCTCATACTCCCCCATGTCTCATATTACCTCCCAATACAGTGGTATCTCGCATAACGAACGCAATTCGTTCCAGCAGTGCGTTCGTTATGTGAGGTATTTCTTTATGCGAAACACGATTTCCCATAGACTTCTATGGGAAATCATGTAATCCGTTCCACGTCGCCGCGAAAAATCAAGGAAATTAGGAAAAAATGAAGACAGAGCACTGTTAAGGAAGAAGAAACACTAGTAAAAACACTCACCAAAGTAGGGAATGATGTTAGGCGTTGATGAGGTAAAATGGAGGTGAGATGAGGACACACACTTATGTACACACACTATGAACAGGTCTCTTTTCCAGTCCAGTTTTACTTGTCAGAATCAGAGTTGGAACTTTCCAGCTCCACCAGTGGGCGCAGACGGGGTGGGATGGACTGTCCTTGAGTGGAAGAACTGGCCTGGTGTTGAGTGGAAGAACCGGCCTGTTCTTCAGCTCCAACAGGTCGAAGTTTCTTGGCAGGCCCTGGCTGGAAGAACTTATCCAAAGTCCCCTGCCTCTCCCTCTTCTTGAGTAGGTTCCTGAAGTGGGCCATTGCCTTGTCGTTGAACAAATCCACCACTCTGCTGACTTCGGTTTGGTTGGGGTGCCACTGAAGGGCAGTCTTCTGAACTTTTTCCCACTTCTTCAGCATGTCCTTGATGGTGCTGGAAGGAATTGGGCCTTTGCTGTTCTCCTCCTCCTCGTCTCCTGACGAGAGTTCTCTCCTCTCCTCCTCCTCCTGTTCTTCCTCAAACAAGAGCTTGCAGTTCTTCAAGTGTCAGCTCTTCCTGATGTTCTTCCAGCAGCTCTTCCACATCCTCCACATCCACCTCCATTTCCAGTTCCCTCGCCGTGGAAACGATCTCCTCCACAATTTCGGCGTCATTTGCTGCCTCTCCCTGAACAAAGGCAGGAACCAGGGCCCTCCAAGCACAGATCAGAGTCCTTTGGGTGACTTGGTCCCAGTCCCTTTGGATGAGCCTGATGGCCTCAATGACGTCGAACTCCTCCTTCCAAAATCTCTTCACAGTCATATCGCTGGGGCTAAACTGGCACTTCTCAAAGCAGTTTCGAAAAAGGGCCTTGCTATAGAGCTTCTTGAAGTTGGCAATGACCTTCTGGTCCATTGGCTGGAGGATGGAAGTGGTGTTTGGAGGCAGGAACATGACCTTCAGCCAGTCAAACTCATCTGCCAGCTCTTCTTCCAAGTCTTTTGGGTGGCCTGGGGCATTGTCCATCAGCAAAAGGGCCTTGAGATGCATCTTGTTGTCTTCCAGGAACTTCTTCACACTGGGTGCAAAAACTTCCAAAATCAACTCCTTGAAGACTGATCTTGTCACCCAGGCTTTTCGGTTGGACTTCCAAAGAACAGGCAACTTGGACTTCACCACATCTTTCTTTTTGAAAGCCCTGGGATTCTCAGAGTGATAGACCAGCAGGGGCTTCATCTTGAACAGCCCACTCGCATTGGCAGCAAAGAGGAGTGTCAGCCTGTCCATCATGGGCTTGTGTCCGGGAAGTCTCTTCTCCTCCTTGGTGATGTAAGTCCTGTTGGGCATTTTCTTCAAGAAGAGGCCAGTTTCGTCGCAGTTGAACAGCTGATGAGGGCTGTAGCCTTCTTCCTGAACCACCTTCTGGAATTCTGCAGCAAACTTCTCAGCAGCAGCTTTGTCAGCACAGGCTGCCTCTCCATGCATGACCACACTGTGGATTCCACTTCTTTTCTGGAAACGGTAGAACCACCCCCTGCTGGCCTTGAATTCTTCCTCTTCTCCTTCAGCTTGTGAGCTTGAACCTGCCTCTGCATGTGCTTCCTTCAGTCCTTCATAGATGACCCTGGTCTTCTCACAGATGAGCTCCTGGCTTGTTGGATCCGCCTTCATCTGCCTCTCATTCATCCAAACCATGAGGAGCCTTTCCACTTCATCTATGAGTGATTTTCTGACCACATCACTGTACATCCTGGTCATTCCCTTAGCCACCTTGGCTTGAGCAATCTCATCTTTCTTTTTTAAGATTGTCCCAATGGTGGACTTGTTCACCTTGAACTTCAGGGCAAGGTCTACCACTCTCACTCCTTTGTTGTGCAGTTCAATGATTTCTTTCTTCGTTTCGATGGTAAGAGCCTTTCTGACCTTCACACTAACACCTCCTTTCTTGGGACCCATTATTCTTGAGGTTCAAACTTCACGGAAACAAGAAAAAATGTTTCACTTTCACTCGCGAAAAGTTGTCCTGCAACGAGAAGACCTTGAATTTTAACCACCGGTAAACACACAGACACAAAAAAACACATCAAAACAGGGGGGAAATGACACTGAAATGGGGACAAACATGCTTTGTCTTAATCTGAGCCACACAAAACACAACTGGCTGGATTCAGCCATTTTTTAACGGAAAATTCGATTTTTCGCGACGTACGGTTCGTTATGTGAAGCAAGATCGTTCTGCGAGGCACGCGGGCGTTCGCAGCGGCGTTCGTTATGCGGATCGTTCGTTCTGTAGGGCGTTCGTTATGCGAGGTACCACTGTAATTGTTTCTAGCCTGCATCAATAAATCATACCCCTACTATTATGGTCTCTCATAGCAGAAATGAACATCTGAAACAAATCCAAAGCGTATTCCAGCCTATGAAGGTTGGCATTCAAGTGTTTGATGATAAACTGGATACTTTTTTTACTACAAATTCTGAAAGCTTTCTTTCTTTCAAGTTTCTCTTTCAGTATCATTCCAAATTGTTATGTGGTTTATAAAACAAGTGATGCACAAAGTCATTCAATGCTTCCAAAAAAGGCAATTCCACTTGGACAGAGGAGTGATTGGGTGATATTGGCATGGAGGAAGATTACCCTGTTAGGACTACTGAAGTTCTTGGGATCTGAAATAAATTTTGGTGCATTCTACTGGAACTCCCACACATGAAGCAGATCACTTCACTGGTTGTATTTAAAGATTTTTTTTTTAATTGAAAGAAGTATCGATAATTAGTTTGAAGATGAGTCTATGGTGTTATTATTCACATCTATTGATTGAAATGCTGGTGTTTTCATGGCATCCTGTTCTCTCTATTTTTCATCCTTACTCAGTATTATATTTTCCACCCACCCTCAGCTGACGATTGAGATAATCAGCCGCATGATAAATTTCAACGACTGGGCCCTAGTTAAGGCCATAGTTGGACCCGATTGGCCTAAGCCAATCGTCATGCCATCAGTAGTGTAACGACAATAGGCCTAGACCAAGAATCGAGAACCATTTTGGCCATGTGAGCCATATTAAGATTGTGGAAAGTGCTTGTGAGTAAAATATTTTCAGAACATCATTTTTCCTGAAGTCAATAACAGACACGTGCATTCTTTGATACACGGGAAAGATGAGAAACAACCAAAGATTTTCAGCCATGACTCAATGAGCCAAACTTGTCAACTTTCCACTTGCAATGCTAATGGGCTTCCTAGCCTCAACCTGCTCACAACCTGAAGGAGGCAAACCTATTGATGCCAATGCACCAGATCAAGCCAGTCCAATACTTCCCATCCCAGTACCACAGACCAAAACCTATAGTGTGAGTAGCCTGAAGCCTGGAGAAGCAACTGAAGCCTCCTCTCACCAAATCCCACCGAGCTCACCTATATGATTTCGTTTCCAGAATTGCTGAAAACACTGACATATCTTAATGCAAAGGAATCCAACAAATCTCAGATTCTCAGCTTTGGAGATTCAACCATCAAGTCAATCATCCAACATTGCTTGACAAAAGGAAGGAATAAAAAATGTGCAATATGCCTGGTAATGAAGTGGACAGTTTGCATCATTATATTTTTGACACAATTCAGACCTGATGTCCGGTATCTCAAAAACCCATATTAGACTAACCTACTGTCAACATGCCTTCTCCAGAAGGGAATCCAAGAATATTCTTTTCAACTACATAGTGATGTTCATCCTGAATGTGTTTGTGATAGGTGCTTCCTGAATGAAAAATGTTTCACATTCAGCACATGATAGGCATTGCCCCTTTTAGGTGGTTGCAGTGGCATCAATCTTAGTTTCTCCAGATTGAGTCAGATCCATAGCTTGTGATTCATTTGGGTTTGTCATTGAGTTTGTTTTGTTACAGCCCTTAATTGCAAAAATCCTGAAGAAATGCTGAAAATGCATCATTTTATGTTAAGTAGAAGTCGTCCAATAAGGTGCACATAGGTTCTAGTTGGAATGAATAATTTATTCGGGAAATAATAATTAATTTATTCTGTGCATGTGGTGGTGCCATGGATCACTAACGGGCAATCTAATGTTTAGATTTGAGCGATTTCGTGAAAATTATAGACCATGTGGAACAAGGAAAATTATGAGCAGTATCTTTCGGACGAATATGACGCCATATGCATATTATGTTGATGATATTGCACAAAAAGAGACGAAAGTATCGTCCAGTCGATTTGTATATGAGTATCGTGTGAGGAATGGAAAAACGAAACTGTAAACAAAGTTTACCCATAGAAAAAACGAGCCTGCTCACAAATTCACAGTGATTATTGTTATGGAAGTTCCAATTTGTGAAGAAAGTAGAAACAGCACCAATGAAGCCATATTTCCATCCTGTCATAGTATATTAGAGCTCATATCCGAGACAAGGATGTCGTTGATAAAGGTAACATGGCAAAATATTTTGTGGGTGCTAGTGAGTCAAAAAAACACACGATCCAGCATCACTGCTGATAGCGTCGTATTTGAAGTAAGCATGTTGCGTGAAGTTTGTCCTCTTGTTCAATCAGGAATAATATTTGAAAATTTCAAGCTTAAGGATGCCATAAAAGAAACTCTTGTTGGTCAAGAAAGCCTTGCATCATTCTTTCACAACGGAGACTCTGAATCTCCCAATTCACAGGCTATAACACCATTCAACAATTACGAGCTTTTCCAGGTGACCGAAACCATATTTGAAAATCAGTCGGCATTTTTTGAAGGTATTTCTTGAAAATGTGAACCTTCTTGGTTATGCTCAAATTTTCCATGCGCACATCATCATTTCCTTGCCCATAGATACATTCTTCGTATTTCTCGATCCTGGGGATATTGTGGACCCAAACTATTTTGAGAAGGCGATATGGATATTTCGAATTCGGCCAAATGTAGGGTTTGTCACAGGATACTACTCAGAGGAAGCTCTATACGATCAACATCCATACTACAGTAACTCGAACAGTTCACTGACCCGCAAATTTCTGAAGCACTATGAGACAGATCTTGGTGCCTTAAAGATTCTCTCTCACTCTACCTCTAAACAAATGTAATGTTGTTTAATGTATATTATGTTCTTTGGTCTACTCATTACAGGTAAAACCAAGGCAGATCCAGTTCTCCAGTATGATGCTGTTTCCTACGCAGCTGTTGTGAAGGGAGTTGTACTTGCTAAACTTCAGCAAAATGGTGATATAAGTATGGAACTTCGGGAAGTCACATACTCCCAAGAGCTCCTCAATACATCAATGTCTTCAACTGATATTAAGCTTTGCTCTAATTGCTATCTGTGGTGGAGAATTCTGAATCTTGGTCACTCCATATTCACTGTTCGACAACGTAACACTGTTAGAAAATTAGTGCTACATGAACCCTTGCCAGGCGATCAGCCATTAGACCCCCAGCGTGCATGTCGCGAGCCTCTTAGTTCATATTGTGCCAATTGCCTTGTAACTGAAGCCAAGCGGAAGTTCCTATCCAGTGCTTTTCCGTATCTTGCCGAGCATGGTCTCTTGGCTGAGGAACCTTTCCCATCGTACACATTCAACATGTTGCGCGTTCCTTTACCTGATGAAACCATGATGGAAAATCCATACTATTAATACAATGAAATAATACGCCCACAGACCAATCCATCAAGCATAACACGTGCTGATGGCACGTTGCTGTTCTTTATTCCTTGGCTCATCACAGGAGGTGCCGACAGATTCGCTTTGGAGATTATTAAGGTCATGCGAGTTTACAACTGGCATGTCACTCTAGTACTGACAATTGACTCCGAACCATTTGGTGGGAACGTATGGCTGGAAGAAGCTCTTCAGCACACAGAGGACATATGGGTGCTCCCACAGCACTTTGAGAAAATAGTATCTGGCAAAATAGTATGTTATATTGTCGAAAGCAGACGTGTTGATGCCATGCTCATGTCAAACAACGAATTTCCCTACATGTTTCTTCCATATCTGAACTACTTTTGTCCTGTCCAGCATGTCATGGATTTGAATCACAACTGGATTGATATTTGGCTGGACGGCGGATTCACGACTTTTGCTGTGGGCATGCAAAAGCACCTTGATACCATGTTTGTCACCTCGAGGCAGCTTCGAGAGAAGATGATGACTGAAGGTGCCAGCCCTGAGAAGCTGGAAATTCTGTATGTCCCAACGAATACAACATTCTTTATGAAAACGTCGCTCTCAGACGCCGCCGACGTACTATTACCAATCTTGTCATCGACTTTGGGGGGAACCAAAGAGAAATTGATTGAGCACAAGGCGAAAAAGAACCCTGTGGTTTTGTTTGTGGCACGTTTGTCGGATGAGAAGCAGCCTCAGGTGTTTATTAAAGCCATTGCTAAAGTGAAGCAATCCATCACCGATGTCATTGCATTTCTTGTAGGCGGTGGCTCACTCGCCGGTGATCTATCAACGCTCATTCAAACCCTATCATTAAAATAGACTACATTCTTAGTTGGAAGCCAGCCTCCCACCGTTGTGAGATCCTTTTACTCAGTTGCTGACCTGATGATGCTGACGTCAAGCAGCAAAGGGACAGGCATTGTGCTGCTGGAGGCCTTATCAGTTGGCATTCCTATTTTAGCGCCTGCCATGGGAGCAAACCCTGAGATTATATGGAGAAACAATTGGCGTCACAGGAATGACAGATCAACAGGTTGACCATTATGCAGCTGCAGCGATTAGGATCCTCCAAAACTCCAATATAGCATCCTCTGAAAAAATACGTGAGCATGTAGTTGAGAAGTTCAATGTCTTGAGAACGGGGAAGACAATTTTGAAAGCCATCAAGATGCCCTCTCGGCGAGAAAGTACGAGCTATGAAGATCTTTCATCTCATCTTCAGGCAATTCGGTTAGCCTGTAGCAATTTTTGGCATTGATTATGTGATCGTGTCGATCTAGATGCATATACTGCATATGCGAGTGTACTTCAATAAATAAAGACACTTCGCTTAAATCAGTCTCCAACATTTTTGTTGACAGTCATCCTCTGCAGAAGTGCAACTGGTGCCTGTGCGTTTTGAAAGTTTAATGAATCCGCAAACATCCAATATAGTGTAGCATTAGCCAGGATTTAAAGATGGCGGCACATCGTGAGATCTGTTAACAGTAGGAACGAAGCGCAGCAAATCTTTGTTTTCAGGTCAGATGGGGTGCAAACTCATGAAATTTCTTCATATAACACAGTGAATGACTGATGCTAGTTCTAATCATGTTCTGGAGAAATACCAGGGGAGTTTACAAAAATCTGGGAATTTTGTTTCGTCACTGCAATGGCTGATCAACGCCTACCGCTAAGTTGGTCACATGCTTGTCATAAAAATTACTTCAAAATATTTTTCATTGGGCATGCTTCTGTAAGAAGATGTCAGTGATCGCGTAGAGTACACTTCGTCAGTCATGAGAGACTCGGTAAATTCTCAAAGAGCTGACACTTTTTATAGAAGGAAGGTTTTTTAAAGTATTCAGCAATTGAAAGCTCTTTTTGAAGAATCTTCGAAATCCAAAAGAACCGTCTATCGCTGGATTGATCGCTTTTTGAATGGAAGAACGAGCCTTGAAGTTGACCTTCGGAGTGGTCGACCAAACACGAAGAAAATGTCCTCGCTGTGCAGAAAATGTTAATGGAAGACTGGAAATCACTGGAAATATTTTTAAAAATTGCATATTTAGAGCCATTCATGTAGAACCAGAACAGTCATTTACATACAGGTAAAATCTCGTTGTAACGAATACCACTGTAACGAAAATTTCAGTGTAACTATTTTTTTTTTTACGGTCCCAGATGAAGTCAGGTAGACTGCATGCTGAAAAACTCCCATTATAACGAATCAAAAAAGCACAAAAAAGTCAGTATAACGAACTTACTTTTTCCAGAATTTTCATTTTTGCTTCGAAGAATAATACTGTAGCTCTAAATTCGATATAACGAATTTTTCAGTGTAACGAATTTTTTTTTAAGTTCTAGGTTCGCTATAACGAGATTTTACCTGCATTTAAATTCTGCAGGGAAGCATGAAAAGCGTTCAATCATGAAGGAAGCCAAAGGAATCGTTGCATGTCAAAGCAACACAAAAAATTGATCTAATCCCCTTTAATTTCACTGAAATTGGTTGAAATTGTAGAAACTATTGAAATACCATCCCATGCCAAATTGCAGCTCTTGGGTCAAGTACTTCCAAAGATGTAGCAATTTGAAAGTAATATAGTAACAATTGATCAATTTTGGGTCATGTCGTCATTGCTTGAGTGCGCATTACTTTGGTTCTAATCAACCTCAAGGCTTAAATTATTTTATTTCAAGAGAATTTCCATGGCTTTCTTTAACGATATGTCATATGAGGATCTTTCTTACAAGTGAAGTTTAATGACCAAATGATCTGACCGTTGACCTTTTATTACAGAAAATATCTTTTTTTTCATTCGCAAAATCACCATACTATTGCCAATTATTTCTGCATGAATGATCAACTTTTCCACTTCGGACTATCATGGGATCAGATGATATGAAAAGTAGAGCGATAGAAGATACATGAAAATCCCCATACAATTGCATAAAATCACAAATACAAGCGACAGTTAACTGATATCAACTCGTGAAACATATAAGAAGGAATACGCTTCCGTGGTAACTTTTTCTCTTTCTTTGCAATAAAATAATTACGATTTCGTGATCCGGGGACTGTGGGTGATGGAACAAATCGTTCATCTAGGACAGGGCTTCCCAACCCTGGGGTCGCCAAGATCGTATTTGGGGGTCGCGAAAGGCCAAATTATGATTTTATTTGCTACTTTACTGCATAGGTGGGGGAGCATGTTGAACTTCGCCCAGTTCATGGGGTCCTGAGTGGTATGATCGTGATTTTTGGGGTCGCGCGCAAAAAAGGTTGGGAAGCCCTGATCTAGGAACTTAGTCTCTCTCCTTGAGTCTTCCAAGCTACAATATTTATAAAGTGATAGGGATAATCGCTATTGTCCAATGGAACAGTTGGTGAGGCGTCATTATTTGTTGGCTGTATGTCCTTTGGAGTCTGGCTCTTAAAGCCAACCTCTTCATTGTCCTTCCATTTCCGTCAAACACTCCTTCTCTGTGGCAGGTTGCTGTCAAGTGCCTCTCGCTTGGAAAACCAAAACCTGCCTTATGATGGCAGAGGCTAAGGGAAAATTAAAAAAATTAGTATTGAGTAGCAGATCCATCAGAGAAGTACAGAAAATTCAGTGCCTCAGTTCGATGCATTTTTCTCGCGAAAAAATCTGTCATCCATGTGATGCGTCTTTATCGCATCGAATTTTGGGTGCGGTTATCGCATCACATGGAGGACAACGTTTTTCTCGACGAAAATGCAGTAAATTTTTTTTGCGTGTATAGGTCAGGTTTATTTTGCGCTTCTGTCGCATTGAACATTTCGTGATGAACTTCAGCCGCATCGAAATTTGCCTTGTATGCCCTATTGTGGGAATATAGTGGCTTTTGAGCCAAAAGCCCGGATACACGAACCTCATTCAGGGGAGACAACGGGGCTTTAAGCGAAGGAGCTCCTTTTCTCTCATAGGAATACATGTATTCTTAAGGACTGTTACATATTTATAATTAACAGTCGAATCTCATATTGGCAATACGTGTTGCACTACCGACACACCAAAAGGAATACAAACACCATACGAAACGGGACTCGAAGAATGAAGTAAGCGGTTACATGGGAATCCCTTCGAGACGCACGAACTACTCCCATGGGTCGGAGGGAAGGTGAAGTGGCGATGAGGCCATGCACTCAAGCGGTTGCGTGTGAATGCCTCGGCTGTCAATGCATTGCCCCTAGGGTTCATAAGGGGAGGGAGGGAGGGAGTGAGGGTGGGAGTAAATCATCTCAATTTACTGATTTCTCTGAGTTGGAGAGGCCGAAAGAAAGCCAAGGAAATGCCAAAAACTGAACACGGGCCTCCTGATTGCCGGTCTGGTGTCCTACCACTAAACCACCGAACTCAGGACATCCAGTTAAGTCTCTTCCTGTCAAGAATGCATATCCTAAGATTTCCTACAGCCTGCAGAAACCTTTTGGCAGGATCGTGTGTAACTATCGACAATTCATTCAAAACCTCGACTTGACAACTCTTGAAGGTCTACCCTGTGCATGTAACGTGGGCAAATATAGGAAATTCGTAGACAGGCATCATGGACATGTTATTACTGGAGATTTGGACATAGTTGCAAACGCCAAACTTAAAAACCTCTTTCGAAAAGGTAGCAAATACAGGATGAACAAGAAGTTAAATAAGGATTACTTTTTTCGGAAGTTCCTAATGGTTTTAGACAAATTCGTAAAAAGTGCGGCTTGGAAGGCGGGAATTCCTCCCAAGTCGTTTCTAGAGTGGAAAATTTACATTACTGGACGCGTCAGGCTCTTGCTTCAGGGAAATGGAACAAGCACATCGGTCATGTGAAAAATAAAGGTAAGGGAGCACTCCACTCCTTGAATACCTTTGTAAAGAAAAATCCAAATAGTCCATGTATGCTCGCACGTATGCTGTTCGACGCCCTTGTCACCAGTACAGTTTTATATGGAACGGAAATTTGGGGATCTCGGGAACACGAAGAAATAGAAAAGCTGCAAACTTCCTTCTTGAAGAGTATTACGGGTGTGAGTAGAGGCACCTAGGGACCTGGAAGTGGCAAACAAAGACAGGAGTAGGAGGGATTTCCGTCTGCCCTTGGTGTGAGAAGAAGGAGACCGAACTGCACATTCTATCTGAATGTGCAGGATATGAAGATTTGAGGAGAAAATACCCTTTAACCTGGAACCATAACGACCAAAGCCGCTACGAACAACTACACTACATCATGTGGAAGGAAGGTCAGCTGGTGTGCCTTTTGCGAGAAATTTGGCGAAGAGGGAAGAAAAACTGACTAGTGAGAAAGAAATAATAATCCATGTGACTCCTACATATGAACTAATTAATTTGAAAGAAGTGATTTAAAAAAAAATGAATGGAGCTTTCAAGTGCTGTATTATGTACAGAAGCACAGAAATAAACATCAACATCACTTAGAAATGGTAATGATTAAGCTTAAAACAATGAAAGAACGGTTGCAATATCTCCTTCAGTTTAGGTTCTCAACCTTTTTGATCCCAAGGTCCACCTTGACAACAACAAAGTGATTTGTGATTCACTAAGTACTTCAAAACTGTCATTTTTATTCGTCTAACTGGTATTTGTTACCCTTAACCCTTTTGCTAACTTAGAACTGCCAATAGCAGCATGTTATTATAAGTATGATGATTTTTATGGCTGGCAGTTCTGGGGTTGAAGATACCTTTCACGGCCCTCACGCAGCACTTCTGCAGCCTTTTGGTTGAGAACCTTACCATTCAGCCATACCTGGAAATCCTATGGAATTTGAAGGTATGGCTGAATGGAGTATCCAAAGAGGTCAAAGTCAAAGGAATATCTTTCATATAGTCTAATCATGAGATCTCAAGGTACCGACGAGAAATAAACCTTTGCTACACGCCCCAACGCCGGCCCTCCAGGGGAAAGATTTTCCCAAAAGTTTGAAAGTTCGTTCGTTCGCAGTCCGGTCTTGAAAAAGAATCCTGATAAGTCTTTCTCAAATGTTTCCAAGTTCATGATAACAGTGAAGTTAAAAATGCAAGGCATGCATATAACATGGTATGGAGCCCAATGTAAGTCCCAGTTATGAGTTATGTCAGCAGTCACAAGGTACTTGACGAATTCCAAGAATGTAGGCTGAGTTCGCGTTTGATCATTGCCAAATTGCACGACGATATCCTTTGCAAAAAGTCCAAAGTAATTGTCATTGGGAAACTCCAGTTTTTCCCGGTAAGCAGACAGGATTCTCTGAAATGGATGTCTCACAACCATCACAATCCAAGACGTATTCAACAACATCTAAAAGAATGAAAGTGAAGCATTGTAGAAGAGTTTTTATCATCGAGGTTTTTTTATTTTTTTCAATTTCTTATTTTTTGAATTTTTGGTAATATATGAACACAGTTTGCATGCATGGTAATAATATGTGAATATTAGTGGCATCACATCACAAAGTAAAATCGTAGATAACTTGAATCTAAACGTCATGGTTTAATGAAGTAATATATTTCGAATATCATTAGCAGTTTCTAAGCACCAACTTAAATACAGGTAAGAGTTACGTTATCCGAGCATAAATGGAAGCAGGCGAGATTAATGTGGACTCAAACAATTTGTCCGTTTTGAGAATTGGGACATCCCCTTAATTGTTATAATTTTCTATATTTCTTCATTTTGAACAATTTTTATTCGTGAATTCCTGTAAAGTGACACCACAAAAACATAATTCAACATGCCAAAAACACGCCTTATTAGATGCTTTATAAAACCTCCTGTATATGATTCATGTTGAAAACGGGAGCATATCAAAATATCGAACACAGATTGATCGAGAGTTCTATCGCTGAAAACTTGAAAGGTTGATTTATCAAATGGACGAAACTTCAAATACTGAATAAATTTGTCGAATTCATATTTCTATGAAGCAAAGTATTTCCAATGAAAACTGGTTTTTGGTCGTAACATCAAAAAGTGGGGAAAATTACAATTTCAGAATCATGTGTTTCATCGCATTCAGGTCGAATATTCAAATACAAAAGAAACCGGTATGTTACATTCATTTTTTTTAAAGAGAAAGAAACATTAGAGGAAATACGAGGTGTGGCTATTAAGTTTCCAGACTTTTATTTCTTTAAATTTATTTTAAAACTCAAAATTAATCATATTCATCGCATTCAAAGTACTCCCTTCCAGAACGTATACACTTATCCTAACGATGCTGCAATTGCTGGAAACAGCAGTGGAAGTCTTCTTTCGGGATGTCTTTCTGAGCTTGTGTCACATTTGTTCGAAAGTCTTCAATGCTTTGAAATAGGTGGCCTTTCAAAACAATTTTTGAGTTTGGGAAATAATTAAAAGTCTCTGGGGACTAAATCGGGCGAATACAGCGGGTGATCCATTTCAGTTATCCGTTTGGCGACGAAAAACTCCCTGGCAGACAGCGCTGTGTGAGCCAATGCGTTACCATGAAGCAGGACCAACATGTTCTCCTTCCCGCAGCTTCATCCAACCTCTTCAAAGCGTTCATGTACAACACCTGGTTGATTCTTTGCTCAATATTTGACATTAGTTCTCTGCTCGAGATTACGCCCCATTTCAAATCCGCCAGCGCACCCAAAATACGGTCTACCTTAACGACCGCAGCTCGCAACGCACTGGTCAGACCACACTGAAACTTGCCCGGTTATTAGCTAAGGCTCTCCGCCATGTTACTACCATAGCCCCACTCCCCCCCTCTTCCCCCCTCAATCAGTCTGGAAACATAATAGTCACACCTCGTTCCTCTCAAAAAAGCCATTTTTGGATGGGCCCGGTTGGATCGTGCTGTAAGTACTCTGCAGAAGGGGACTTCACCATACCTTTGGTCCATCTGTATCACAGCCATATGCCGTCAACAGGAGACCATGTATTTATATTAATAGTATTTCTTCCCGCGAAGCGCCTCTGAGTAATTCGTCCCTGAAGAATATTAATATCAAAAGCTTACTTTGCAACTTCATAGCCTCCAGAGACTCTTGGAGTTCATTTATGCTCCCGACCAACGTTTGACATAGGCCTGGCACATAGCGAACAAAGACTTCATGGAAATCAAAAGTTGGATGCAGCTAGGAGCCAAATGCCTTGCAGGCGTAGAATTATTGGGTTAACGCAAAAATCAAAACCCTAGTGTTTTCATACTTCATAAGACTCAATGATTTTTCAGTGCCCCACCATGTTTCATCGAGAATGTATGTCTCACAAACATATCCTACCCTTGTGGAGACTTGATCACTTCTAACTCGATTCAAACGTACAACGCACATCGAGATGTAACTAGACCGTAGCCAGGGTACAACTGACTAGACGCATTATTCAAGACGGCCAAAACGAAGAAAATAACTCCAGTATTTTTTCGGCTTTGTAAGCCTCCGGTGACCTAAACCTTTCGATCTCTAGACACTTCTACGAATGAATCCTTCGATGAATAGTCGCGTTCCCTCAACCGTCTTTCGACAAAATGTCCATATGTTGACATCAGTTTCGCTGATTCGATACCAACCCGTTGAAAACACCACATTTTTTCTGGAAATTTAATGCATCAATGTTGTCGGTATAAAAATCGACCTTTTTCAATGCTGAGCAAAGAAACGTACCTTGTCCATGCATGAGTGGATGAGTTTCAGGAAAACTCGAATTATTTCTCTCCCTTGACGCCATGAATGCTCTTTTTCTCATCATAATATTTTCCATAATATCGATTCAGGCACAACGACACATGACATTGGTACTATTCTGCGATATGTAGGATACCACAGCGAGGGCAAGGTGTAAAATGTAGTCTTTATCTTTAAAAAAAAAAAAGCAGTTATTAATTTTGGTGCAGCGAATCGGTCAGATATGAAAATTGAAACTCGACAAATAAGTCACTTGTGAGTAGCTGCTTTTAGGAAGAGAAACAATTTTGTAATACATGTATTGGGGGATGAACTTGAAAGATAGCGTTTTTTCCATTTTATCCTCTTGCGTTACATCAATGTGCGAAATTTATTTTAGTCAGAATTGAAATAAATAAGGCATTTCCTTTGTTATCAAACAAACTTCGTATATGCCTTTGGAGTTTTCGTTCGCCCCACGTAAGTTCCTCAGGCACTATTTTAAGAAAAAAGAGAATTTCAAGTCAAGTTTATCGGGGAACTCTTTATTGAGGGATCATTATTGGAACAAGCATAGCCTCTAGGCAAGGGGCATATAAGGAATCTGAGATGTGGCAGGAACGTCAGTTTTGGAGTCCTCATTTATGAGAGGAATCGTGCATTTTTGGCCCATATTCAAGAACATTCCAGGGAAAATATTTTTTCCTGCTACAGCGAATGAGACAAATAGAAAGTTAATTTGGAAAACGACAAACGATTAGGGCTGATCACCATAGTACATTAAATTTTAGATTGTTTTGTATGCTTTAGAAATATACTTTGTCGTGGGAAAAGTGTCTCATACATTTATGATATGGCAAGTTGTACATGAATATTTTGTGAGATGCTGAGAATCTGCTGCTACACCTTATTGGATTTATTGAGCGTTGCTAACGATGTGGCATTGCCAAAAATAACTTCAGACCACAAATGAAATTGTCTAAACTACATGAAGTTTACCACGTCACACGATATAATCTCAGAAGATCCACTTTGTAGTTGTATTCCATACTAGCGAGTTTGTTTGCCCGAAGGGCAAACGACCTCGCTATGGACGCGCCTTCGGCGCTCTGCGATCTAAGGCATCTGTTTTCAATGCTCACCTCTACTAATGCGGTCAAACTCCTTTGTTCATGGGTTCAATTCTCGCACCTTAAAGTAAAGGTGCTAAAGAACATATTATTAATGACGCCATGTCATTTGTAGCATAAGGATCACCAATAAACAATTGTAAGTGTGCCGTTTAGTGTTCCATTGGTGTATTCAATTCCTGTCTATAGTCGAGGCACTCCTAAAACCATATGAATCTCCGATAAAGTAGGAGTAATATCAGCCATATGAACCGCATAAGCCACTTGAGAGTTTTAACGCTAAGATGGCTAATATTAAAGATCGTCGTAGGCCTGAGCAATCGCCCAAGGGTTGGATGTAAGCCTGCTGAATCATTCCCATCAGGGCAATTACCGCCAATGTCGGACTGTATCTCAAGGTAGTTAGTGACATGAAGAGGCGATTTCGCCCATTTCGATATCACGTGTTGAGGTCGAGCGTTCCTTAATTTTAGGGTTGGCCTAACCCTCTTAAAGCTAAATATTTTTGTATTTTTGTTTTTTGTTTTTTTTTTGACTATCCTAGTTGCTTACTATCTAGTACCTAACGTCAACATTGCCCCCCACCTTTTTGCCTGTCCATCAAAGCATCTACTTTCTTCTTAAAGATAGTCACAAAAAGGCAGCCGCTACTTCGTCATCTAACGTATTCCATGCGTTCACCACTCTGCAAGTAAAGAATTCCTGTCTCGACCTGAACCGCACCTGCGGTTTGCGCAACTTAAATCGGTTACCTCTCGTTTTCTTGCTGTCATCAAACTGGAAAAACCTACCACACTCGACATTATCTATTCCTTTAATTATCTTGAAAGCCTGGATGAGAACGCCCCTCCTTAATCGCTAGTCATCCTT